>CATIWR010492926.1:0-12283 GCA_949677035.1 Omphalea diandra | reverse complement strand
AAATACATATATATTTTCTATATATCTTTGTTAAAAAAATTTATCTTTATTTTGTGTTATATTTGTTATATATATATATATATATATATATATATATATATATATATATATATATATATATATATATATATATGATACTCATACATAGGAAATATAAGGTAAGATATTTATATCATAAAATTAGAAATTATTATTGACTTAAAATTTGTATGTTTTTCAAACTTAAAACACACATACACATATATAATTCGATGCTTCAATTTTGGATATCCAATCTAAAATATCTATTTAGTTCATTCTAATACCTGAATTTTTTATTATTTTTAATTTGATTTATCCATAATTCATGCTCGCTCTTGGTATTTTTTACACAAACAATGGTAAAAATAGTGAAAGAGTGACACCAATAATGTGTCTCTCCTAAAATATTATTTAGATATTTTTATAATTCTATCATTATATATTTATTTTTTATGATTTTGTAACAATACCGCTTTTAGCTTTAATTTTGAAATATATAATTTTAATAATAACTATTAATTTCATATATTTTATTTATTTAAATTCTATAATCAAAAAAATAAAGAAATAAATAAAATGTGCTGTAAAGGGCGATAAACTATTCATGTCGTTTCTCATGTCATTGAACTTTTGCTTTCCACATTGCTATATAAGGATTGTAATTGAATTGAAGAGTTAGCGTTAATTAAATTTGATTTTCAAAATATTACTATAATTTTTTCATCTTTTCAGGTATTCTTGCAGTGGAAATTACATAATATATATTATGCTATAAAATTATATATTTTCATAAAAAGATTATTCATTTAAATACAAAATTAAATAATATATTCTTTTGTATAACTTCTTAATAGTAATTTATTTATCTTCTCATTTAACTTTTTGATAAAAAAAATTTACACAACTCTCTATTTTAGATATGCAAAATTTATTGAACAAATTTAAAATTATATAATGTATTTAGTTATACAATTTTCTATTAATCCAAACAATAAATATATCCCCTTCTTGTACAACTTTCTCAATAAAAAAATTACATATTGTTAACTTATATTATAAAATTACAACGTTCAATAAAAGTATATTATTTTATAAAAATATTTTATAATATATTCAGTTGTATAATTTTTCATCAATCTGAGTAATATATTCGCTGTTATAAGTAATTATATGTCAATCCACTTGCATAACTTCCTTCATTATGCTATGAACTACACCACATTTAATCAATAATTCATTTCAATGAAAATTATATGATATATTTATTGTATAAATTCTTATTAAACCAAGTAACATATTTAGTGGTATAAGTAATTTATCTATCTGGTTGTTTAATTTTTACAATGGACAAAATTACACAATTTATATTATAAAATTATCTAATATAACGAAATAATTATCATTTTTGGAAATTTACATAATAATATAAATTTAAAGGCATTAAGTAGTCATTTCATTGTATTTTAATTATTTTTTAGTCAATAATGAAAATATCAATATAACTATTTAGTATCATAAGTACGTATCTTTACAAATAATTAATTTCCAAAATTGATACTTATTGTTGTACCAGTCATAACTAATAAATATTGTTGATATGATCATATTTTAATTATTTTTTAGTCAATAATGAAAATATCAATATAACTATTTAGTATCATAAGTACGTATCTTTACAAATAATTAATTTTCAAAATCGATACTTATTGTTGTACCAGTCATAACTAATAAATATTGTTGATATGGTCATATTTTAATTATTTTTTAGTCAATAATGAAAATATCAATATAACTATTTACCAATCATAACTAATAAATATTGTTGATATGGTCGTATTTTAATTATTTTTTAGTCAATAATGAAAATATCAATATAATTATTTAGTATTGTAAGTACGTATCTTTACAAATAATTAATTTTCAAAATTGATATTTATTGTTATACCAATCATAACTAATAAATATTGTTGATATGAATTAATGTTTTATTCATGAGAATATTAAAACTGAAGATCAACGAAATGAATTAATAAAGAGTCTTAGATACTTGATTGATAAAAAAAAAAAATTGATACTAATGAAAATGAACATGATGATGATGGTGATGATATTATTTTAAAGATCAATGGATCTTTTCCATTTGGATTTAAGAAAGAGAAGGCAAATGTGATGTGGATAAAAGTATTCTTGATATTTAACTTAAAATTACTATAAAATTGATAAAGATCCTCAAATTTAATGGTGTCAAAATAGAGAAATTTTGAAATATATATTTTACTAATAAAAAAAGTAAATTATGACAATACTTAGAGGATTTTAGCATTATACCATTTTTTTAGTACCAGAAAAATATTAGAATATGATGAAAAAACTATTTAATTTAATAATATAAAAATGTAAAGGTTTTATAATATATTTTCTAAAGAAAAATATATAAAAACTAAATTAATCTCTAAACTATTTTAAAAGATTAGTCACTATTCGATTAAATTAGAATAAAACTTTTAGTTTAAACTTATTTAAGGATAAATTTTATTCTAGAGAGTGTGTGAACAACATACATTGGAGAAAATAATTAAATATTTAAAATTATAAAAAATTATCATTTATCTCTTTTTTTTCATAATCAAACAATATCTAATTTACCTAAAAAACGATAAATAGAAATTATATGAACACCAAAATTAAACAACCTTACCAAAATTAAACAACCTTGCATATATGACTATCAAAACAAAACTTGCATAAAATAATAAAATTGCATTAAATTTTAATAGCAAAATTAAAAAAATTACAGTAAAACTTTATATTCATGAAATGTTCAAAACTAAATAAAAATTCAAAAATTATGTTGCTTTATCATCAAATAACAACAAAAATTATGAAATTTAGAACTAAAATTGCAGCAAAACAAAATACATAAACACTGCCTATAAAATCTCATATCATTAATATTTATTGAAATCAAGATATCAAGATATAAGTAACTACTTTGTAAGATTACCCAACAACCAACTAATCCTTGTAACCCATATTGGAATATTAAAGTTTAATCATAACCTTATCTTATTCAATGTGTTGCATGTTCCCCAATTTGCTTTTAATTTGCTATCAGTCAACTAACTTACCACTGACTCTACTTGTTATTTTCTCATTCAATCTGCTAATTATGTCATCTAAGACATTATAGCTTGGAGGATGATTGAATTAGCTAGATTGACTAAAGGGCTTTAACAATTGATAATGCTTGCATATTTTCAACCATCTCATCATAGCTTAATCAACTCTTGTTCGTCCAATTTTGGTTTTAATTTCTAGCATTACAAGTTAGGTCATCCTTCTACATCAAGGATAGATGAACTCCATCATGATCATCCAAATGTATTAGTTACTAATAAGAATCTAATATGTGAAGTGGGTCATTTAGCTAAACAAAAAAACTTTCTTTTCCTTTGAGTCAATTTGTCATTAAACATACTTTTGACCTTATCCATATAGATATTTGAGGTCATGTTACTCCCTATTTGGATGGTTCTAAATACTTTCTCACAATTATGGATGATTATAGTCATTTTACTTGGTTGTTTTTCATGAAATCAAAGGGTAAAGCTAGACAACTAGTTCAACACTTATGTTCTTATATACTTAAACTCAATTTCGCTACAAAATTAAGTGCATCAAAACTGATAAAGGGCAAGAATTTAACATGCCCACATTTTATTCTACCAATGGTATTGTCCATCATACTTTTTGTGTTGAGATACCTTAACAAAATAACATTATGGAGAGGAAGCATCGACATATCTTAAATGTAACTAGAGCCTTGAAATTTCAAAGTAACCTATTAATGGATTTTTAGATTGATTGTGTGTCTCATGCAACTTATTTGATTAATAAGTTACCTTTCCCTATAATTGATAATCACATCCCATTTGAGTAATTTTATAGTAGTGCATCAGATTCTTTCTTGTTAAAAGTCTTTGGTTGTTTGTTTTTTGCTTACTCCTTAGAAAAAAAAAATCTAAATTTGCTCCTAGAGCACACAAATATATTTTCCTAGGCTACCCTTATAGCATTAAAGGTTTTAAACTCTACTATCTCCAAACTCACAAGTTTTTTGTCTCTAGGGATGTTGAATTTTATGAACACCTATTTCATTTCACTAATAACACATCAATTGACCAACCTATCCTACCTTTACCATATGAATTACTTATTGATACCCAACTTTATAATCCACCTTTTATAAACCACAATCCTATTCCCCTCAATGCTTTAGAGCCTTATTCTAGTCCTACTCCAGCTTCCTCACCACTTAAAGTTAGAAGATCCATTAGAACCAAACACCCACTAATTATTTATAGGATTATCATTGTGTATTGACCCAGTCAATACCTGTAAATCATAAGTCTTCCAGTTGTTATTCTAGATCAATTACAAGTACACATCATCCCTTACTTGGTACTCTTTTGTCATTCCCTTTCCCCTTTCTCATCTCTTTTTTTTTTTGTTCCATTTCCTTTAACCTTGAACACAAAACATACAAATAAACAAATTGTTAAAAGAATGGCAAGATGTTATGAATGCATAACTAGAGGTATTACATATAAATCATACTTACGATATTGTGGATCTTCCTCCTAATAAACAACCCATATGATTTAAATGGGTTTACAAGATCAAATGTAGATCTCATGGAAGCATTGAAAGATATAAAGCTAGGTTAGTAACAAAGGGTTTTATACAACAAAAAGGGGTATATTATCAAGATACTTTTTCCCCCATGGCTAAGATGGTAGCTATTAGAACTCTAGTAATTTTTTCTGCAGCAAAAAAGTGGTTTTTAAAATAGCTAGATATCAACAATGCCTTTTTACATGAGGAAGTGTATATGGAGCTACATATAGTTATCACCATTGATAAACCTAACCAAGTTTGCAAATTAACTAAGTCCCTATATGGCTTTAAGCAAGTCGACAAATAATGGCATGTTATGCTTTCTAAAGCTCACTCAGTCAACACTTCACTCAAGTACAAGTAGATAGTAGTCTTTTTATTAAACATACTGATAAAGCTTTCATAACTTTTTTAATTTATATAGATGATGTCATTCTTATAAGTAACGACATGGATGAAATTGTAGCCATAAAAACATACTTGCATGATGCTTTCATAATCAAAGATTTGAGTGCTTTGAAATTGCTAGAAAATTTCAAGCTATAAATATATACCAACGAAAATATACCTTAGAACTCCTTGAAGACACAAGTTTTCTCAGATTTAAGCCTACTACCACACCTCTGGTTCCTGGTTATCAGTCTTCTTTTTCATCTCTGCATACTAATACTTCCTCCTATCAAAGACTTATTAGGAAGCTTATGTATCTTGCTAATACCATGCCAGACTTGTCCTTTGTTGTACAATAACTTTCGTAGCATCTTGACTCCCCAATTGAGTCTCATTTATAAGTTGTTCGTCGCATTCTTCACTATTAAAGTCATCTTTTAGTTAAAGGTTGTTCTTCAGTGCTCATAATTCTCTTCAATTACAAGCCTTCAGTGACAGTGACTGGGCCCAATATCCTCTTACTCATAAATCCATCATTGGTTATTGTGTGTTTCTAGACTCTTCTCTTATTGTATGGCATTTTAAGAAATCAACTATAATAGCAAAATCCTTTGTCAAAGTTGAGTATAGGGCCATGGCCACCACGACTTATAAGCTCTAATGCTTTTTATTTTCTCATCCTTAATTTGCTCTCATGACTTATGATAATCAATTGACAATGCATATTGCTCACAACCTTTTTTGCATAAACGCATAAAAGCACATTGAGATCGATTATCTCATTGTTCATGATAAACTTCAATTTAATGTCATTCATTACTTCTAGTTAAATTTGAAAATCAACTAGCTTACTTCTTCACCAAAGCTCATTCTACTCTCACTTTAATTACTTCCTTCAGAAGCTAGAAGTAGCTAACATATATTCTCCAGCTTGAGGAGGGCTGTTACGAATGAGCTGTTATGTTGAGACAAATGGATAATCCAATGATTACTTATAATGACTAAATTGAAAAAGGAAGAAAAGTTGTGTGTTTGGCATGTGTTGACAGAGAATAAAAATGAAATTCGTCTTACTTTAGTTATCCAAAGCGTTTTAGACTTCATAAATGACCATATTAATTCATCTTCTTTCTTTGGATAAGCATTGCTTCTTCAATTGATGCAACATCCTCTAATGAGAAATCAGATTTAACTAATTTATAATTATTGTAAGAGTTTTTTAGAGATTAGTTAAAGTAGTTTTGCCATATTTGTTAGAAATTAGTTAGAATAGTTTTGCTAGCTCAGATTTTTTGTTATTTTCTCTTTGTATAAAAATCTATTATCATTTCAATGAAGATTGGAGTGAAAATTTTCCAATTAAATTTTGTCTTTGTCAACTTCAATAATAATAATTAATAAAACATTATATCTGCCTTATTTATTGACCAAAGTTGATGCTAGTGATTCCATTGTACTTGACCAATTATCTAATCACAAGATATAGTATTAAAAACTGAGTGTTTGAGGTGGTGTGGGTTGTGTTTTTAGTGTGTGTAGTGGTGTGTGCATTTGAGAGAGATGGACTGAGCTTGAGTCAAATGGAGAGAGAGGAGGATGTTTACTTTGTGTTTGTGAGAATAGATGGAGGTGAAGATGGATTAACAGTATTTATGATAATGTAAGAGTGAGAGTGAGAGAGATGGATCTAAGTTAGAGAAAGAAGGTGAAATTTTTTTGTTCATTATTCTACTTTTTTTTAATTCATGCACTTTAATAAGTGTTTGTATAACACTGATCAAATTTGTCATAAAATAAACTTAAAATAAAAATTTTGTCCTAATTTAATATAATAATTAACTTTATCTTGATTAAACTTTTCAAAATAATTCATGGACTAAGGCTCCTTAACATATATTTCAAAAAAATATTTTTCATATTTTTCTTTATTTGGTGTATCCAAAAAAATTAGTCAATAAAAAATATTTTTCTAATCAAAAGAAAAATTAAATCATTTTTCAAAAAAATATCTCTTCATTTTAAAAATAAAAAGTCAATTTTCAAATTTTGACAAATTCATTCAAATTAAAAAAATTATATAATCACTAGTTATCCATGATTATCGATATCCATTACTAGTCATCGCCGGTAGTGATCACAAAAAATTTTGAGATTTGTAAAAATTTTGTTATTTTTAATTTTTTTATATTAAATAATAAATAGTATAAATATAAAATATTTATAATTTAACTTTTATTATAATTTTCTAAATCAAAATAAAATTAATATTTTTATAATATTTTTCAAACACTAAAATATGTATTATTTAAAAAAAATATTTTTCTCATCAAATAAATTATTTTTCGTGAAACATAAGAACCTAAATTGGTCTTTATATCTTTAAAAAATAAGAAATACAAAACTGAAGGGTTTTGGTATTTTATCCATAAGAATTTAGATTTCAAAGGTTCTGTTCGAGTTAAAACGCAGCTGTAATAGTTATCATCGAACCTTGGTCAATATCCCCAGCTGAGGAAGCCACCCCGGAGATCATTTTGACATAGGAACACCATCACTGCCGCCATTTTCTCACAAAACCCTCTTACAATCTCTCATGGGTAAGCCCATAACCTCCGCTGGACAAACCGCCTCTGCCACTAAAATCCCATACCCACATCGAAAAATCAGAAAACTTTCCACCAATAGCAAAGCCAACAAAACCACCACCCTCACTATTTCCTCTCCCCTTTCCATCAGTAAACCATTATCACTAAAAGGAGAAATCGACCTCGCTCTTGAACATCTCCGCAACGCAGATCCCCGCCTCTCAACTCTAATAGACACCCATACCCCACCCACATTGGATTCTCATAGCCCACCGTTTCTATCTTTAGCAAGAAGCATTCTCTATCAACAGCTCGCCCCCAATGCGGCCAAATCAATCTACACGCGCTTCCTCACTCTCTGTGGTGGCGAACTCGGGGTCCACCCGGAGAACGTACTATCTCTCTCCGCCGATCAGCTGCGTGGAATCGGAATTTCGGGTCGAAAAGCGAGCTACCTCCATGATCTAGCGGACACGTTCCGAAATGGGTCTTTATCAGATTCATCGATTCTTGAAATGAATGATGATATGCTTTTAACTAGCTTGACTGCAGTTAAGGGAATTGGGGTTTGGTCTGTGCATATGTTTATGATATTTTCTCTGCATAGGCCTGATGTGTTACCCGTGGGTGATCTTGGCGTAAGAAAAGGAGTGCAGAGTTTGTATGGGCTTAACCAGTTGCCGCAACCATTGCAAATGGAGCAAGTTTGTGAGAAGTGGAGGCCTTATAGATCTGTTGGGTCTTGGTATATGTGGAGGTTAATGGAAGCTAAGGCCGCATTGGCTAAAGTGGTTAAGAAAAAATAGTATGCTGACAACATAAAATTGCTGCTTTTGAGTATTGTTAACAAGGCTTCACAAAATCAGGTATTATTTTGAGTTTTAATTAGGCTTGATTCTTGTATAATTTGTGATAGATTGATGATGTGCTCTTCTGAATGTCTATGTTTTAATGTTTTAAGCTTCAATTCTTCAAATTGTAAATTACATATGGATGCACCATTAACGTCTCTGTTGAAATGAAGCCGGCAATTTATTTTATTTTACTTACATAGGTTGCTTGACGGTCTTGTAGTATGAATTACTTGCATGAATAGTTGGATAATGCTTCTAGCGCTATTTTATTAGGTAAAATTAAAATTTTATTCTGAACAATATCTGGCCTGACGAATTTATCAAATGAATCGTTGCCTGAAGCTTCAAATCTACATTGTGACACATTGCTGTGTACAGGAATTTTCTTCTGTCCAACTTTATTTCAAGCTTTAGTCCACTCCTGCACATGTATTCCCGTAGTTATTTGAGTCATATTATTATCTGAGAATTGTACTAGAGCTTTTTGGATTATAAGAAGTTGTATATAGATAGCTATGGGCTCATGAAGTGCGAGTGGAGAAGTTGTTAATAAAGATCAGGTTTCTAGTCAGATGAAAAAATTTAGGGAGGTTATTAAGCTGTGTTGCCTTAATGATGTTAATTTTAGTAGGATCAGCTATACCTGGGACAATGGCAGGCAGGGGTCTGAGCATGTGCAGGAGAGACTAGATAGGTTCTTGGCTACAGATGATTGGTTATTGCACTGGCCATATTCTAGAGTATGTCATCGTTTAAGAAATGCTTCAAATCATTCTCCAATTATTGGAGTATGCATCTTTTAAGAAATGCTTCAAATCATTCTCCAATTATTGGATTCAGAGGGCTTTAGTCATTGGAGGATAAGCAAATATGGATTATCCAAATGGAATGCTTACACCTTTGGCAATGTTACTTCTAGATTATAGGCTCAATTTAGAAAGTTGGAAACCCTTTAATACTATAGTTTCTCATTTGATATGAAATGAGATCAATTAGAGGTTCAATGGGATATAGATGAGTTATTGATTTGCAAGGAAACTACATGGAATCAAAGATCAAAAGCTTTGTAGCTAGAGGCAGGTGATATGGATATTAAGTTTTTTCATATGAAGGGATTAGAGAGGAGGAGGAAAAATAACTCGGTGAGCTTAAAGGATAATGAAGAAAACTTAGTAGAGGGAGATGAGGGAATTGGGGGTGTGCCAGATTCATAATGGTATGCCAGTTCTGTTTTTTTATTAATTTTAGCATATTAGTGGAAAGTATGTAATTGTAATTGTTCTTGACTTTCTTAATTGGGGTGTCACACCTTCTAATTTAAATCAGACATTAGTTACTAATATTCCTGAAGTTAAGTCCTTTGTGTCCATAAAAGATTTATTCCCTACAAGTTTATGCAATATGGTCTATAAACTAATATCTAAAGTCTTAGCTAAGTGTCTCTTACCTATCCTTATAAATGGAACTCAAAGTGCTTTTGTGTTGGGTAGATTAATTACTTATAATGCAATTATAGCTTTTCAAATGTTTTATTCAATGAAAAATAGGATTAGAAGTCATGAAGGTCTTTATGGCTTTAAGTTAGATATGAGTAAAGGAGTATGACCAAGTGGAATGGGCTTATTTAGGATGCGTGATGATTAAGATGTTATTTCCTCCATATTTTATCAAATTGATTATGACTTAGTTATCTATCATTTCCTTTTATTTTCTAATTAATGAGTAATCTAAAGACAATGTGAAGCTAAGTTGGAGTCTGCGCCAACAAGATCCCATTTTGCCTCATTTATGCTTTGTGCAGAAGGTTTTTAGCATTGATGGCTAAAGTATATACTGAAAAAGAAATTCATAGTGGTAAGGTTTGCAAGAATAGCTTAGGGATTTATCATTTATTCTTCTAAGATGATGTGATCTTATTTGCCCATGCTACACAAATTGAGAGCTTGACGCTAAAAAAAGATCTTGGTTTAATATAAAAAAAATACTTCAGGTCAAAACATTAATTTTGAAAGTCAGAGATCTCCTTCAGTTGCAAAGTATTAGATAGATGATACGAGGAGATGAATCTAGGATATTTTGGGAGTTAAGGAGGTTCCTCACCACTCTCACTACTTGCGGTGGTTGACTTATGTTGGGAGATCAAAAGAGACATTTTTAACTATATCAAAGAGAGTGTGGAAAAAGATTAAAGGCTAAAAAAAGTGTTTTTTCTCTAGAGTGGAAAAAGAGGTTCTTCTCAAATCCATTACACAAGCTGTACCAACTTATGTCATGAGTTGATTTTCTTTGTCCATCTCTATTTTTGAAGATAGTCAATGAATGGTAGTCAGGTTTTTGCGCTGAAAGGCATAGCATAATAGGAGCATTCACTGGTTTAGATGGGATTGGATATAAAAGGCAAATGCTCATGGTGGCTTGAACTTTAGGAATTTTTGAAATCTTAATGTTGCCTTGTTGGCTAAACAGGGATGCTATCTTATACAAGGGCAACGTCCTTGTGTGGACAATTTTTTAAAGTAAAATACTTATTTCATTCTGACTTCCATGAAGCAAGGATCTATTCTGGTTGTAGGGTGAGCCTTTCTTTTCAAACAGTTGTATTGGAGGGCAGAAAATGGACAATCCATTTGAGTATGAGAAGACAAGTGGATAATAGGTGTAGGGTCGAGGAGGCCATTAGTGCTGAGGGTCCTTACTCATGATGCTATGGTAGTCAAGCTTATTGATGTCAAATCCAAAAGCTGGGATAAGGATCTGGTAACACAAGTCTTCCTACCATTTGAAGGGGAAGCTTTATTGAAAATGCCCATAAGCTACGAGGTCCTTACTGATTTTCTTTATTGGCCTCATTAAAATCTTGGTACATGTGAAGTTAAAACAGGCACAACAACTGCACTACCAAAGTTCCTTAATGTTGAGTTCATTTAGTACAAGTCATTTGTCTATGGAAGTTTATATGGTCGTTGAAGGTTTCTTCAAAGCTGAAACACTGTGTAGAGGTTCTTATCCAATTTACCGTCATGCTGTGATAGACTTATGAGTAGAAGGCTATTTGTGGTTAGGTCTTTGAACTATTTATTGCATGTTCACAGAACACCGGCTTATACATGGAAAACCATGTCATGAGCCAAGTGAAGTACGGAGGCCAGGTTTGTTTTTGTTTGCTAAGTATCAAAAAGTGCGGCCTATTCCCAGTACATCAAAAGCAAAGGTGCCATAGAGATGGAGTCCGTCGTTAGCCGGTTATTACAAAATTGAATGCTAATGCTATAGTGGGTGGCCAGAGAGATGAAACAACTATTGGCATTATTATTAGGAATGACATAGTGGAGGTAATGGTTAGGGGTAAATATAATAGAATAGAAACCTACGAAATCTACCAAATCAATTAAATTTAGTTTGTTCGGTCAGATTATGAGGGAATTTTAGTTAAGCTCGATTGAAAATTTAAAGATTTTCGATTTTAGTTGTTTTATAAGGGTAAACCGAATAAATCAATTTATAATTTGATAAAATACTTAGGGTCTTATGAGTAATTTAACTCTAACAAAAAGTGACACTAATATTTGCTTTTCTCCCTCCCACTTTTTGTCATATCTTGCAATTGCATAATTTTTTTCTCTTCTCATCTTCATTTTCTTCAATTTTTTAGTCTACATTAATTAGAGATGAACATTTAGTTAATTAGAGATGAACATTTAGTTGGTTTGGTCTAAATTAAACCAACTCATTAAATTGAATATATATATATATATA
>CATIWR010492877.1:0-10390 GCA_949677035.1 Omphalea diandra | reverse complement strand
TGAATGGTGGATAGATCTCATAATTATTGGTGGGATCAGAGAGCCATTGAGCAATATCATCTAGTTATTGCATATCATATGTCTATTTACACTAGGTCTGACATCACTATTATGTTTTTTAAAGAATTATTATTATCATTATTTTTTTAGAGCATTTATTATTATTATTATTATGGTGAAAAAGGTCTTCATGCGGATCATAACAATAGGAGGTGGCTCCTATCTCACATGCCATCCATGCTATGGTTGGCAAGGGTTGATGGCAGTGATGGAAAGCGATGTGATTGGTTGAATTAAACCTAAGCGTCCTGCTCAAATTAAATCACGAACATGCAATTATTTAAGAATTAAAGGATTTCGATAGTTTACATCAACCAACTTCATCCACACGTACATATATATAAATATATATATATAAAATAAATTGCATGGTCATGATTTAATTTAATCAATATTAAGTGTTACAAATACAAATGAGACACATATATATTAAGTGTTGAAAATATAAATGAGACTAAGTATTACAAACATAAATACTGTATAATTTATGGATTTAGTGAAAGAAATTATTAATTGTAAACTCTATTTGTTTCATGAAAAATATTTTCTAAGCAATATATTTTTTGGTGTTTGAAATATACTATAAAAAATAATAATTTTCTTTTGATGATTGGTGATGGATATTAATAGTGAAAGATGATTTAATATCATAAATACATATGTTTATATAATTTATTTTTTATTTAAATGAATTTGTCAAAATCTAAAAAATTATTTCCTATTTATCAAAACAAAAAGTTATTTTATTAATATTTTTCATTGACTAATTTTTCTAGAACCAATAAACAAAGGAAAAATGTATAAATATTTCTTAGAAGGTATTTTTTGCGAAACAAATGGAGTTAATTTTTTTTAAAAAAAAATTCATAGCTTATTATAACCCATTAGTATTATTTTTAAACGCATGAGATTAATTTATTCAATTAAAACATTAAATAACAAGATGGTGTATTTTAATTTTTGCAACAATTTGAATATAAAATTGGTATATGAAAAGTTCAAATCTAAAGCACAACACAGTGGACACACTGAGGAAGTATACAATGTGCAACTCATATGTAATGCTTGCTTGCTTTCCTAAGTGATCTTGCTAAAGTTAAATGGCCCAAATTTAAATAGACTTCTGATGGTATAATTATTGAAAATTTAAACAGCTTTTCATTTGATCATATTTTAACGTGACATTTGACTATTTATTATGCTTGTCATATAATTTGATGGCAACTTATATTGCAATTTGCCCCAAAGAATAAATAGGATTACTTGTGATTAAAAGTTATGTAATTAGGGATTTTTTTTTTTTTGACAATTTAACTCAATGCGCACACATGTCAGCCAAAAAACATCACACACCATTTAACAAAATCATATGTAATTAGGATTTTAAAAAATAGTGGGATTTGCTGTTTTTTTCAATTGGTTTAAATTATTAATGACAAAATGAAAATTTTTATCCTGAAATTGAGCTTTAATAAAACTATTTAAGTTAAAAATTTTATCTCTATATATTTGCTTTTAATTCTATTATAAGTGAAAAAATAATTATTTCACTTCACGAATTTTAGTGAACATATATGTATTCTTTCTATTAGTTTTTAGAAAATTTTATATGTGTACTTATGCCTATTCTCATATGAATTATATTAGTTAGAGAAAATTTTTTTGAATCTTTATCTTTTCTATTATTATCAATTTTAATTATATCCTTTTTTTATCTATATATATATAGGTCTCCTATATATATATAAGAATGATTCATAATTAAATGAGAATTTTTAATATCATAAAATTGAAAGAGCTAACTTCGTATATAAGAATATTTAAGTCTTTGAATTTTGTCTGAAGTTAAAGGTGCTTGATATGAACACAGTTAAGGAAGAATGCAAACTCAAAAATTACAAAGCAAGGCAACACAAT
The DNA here is from genome assembly GCA_949677035.1 of Omphalea diandra. Classification (NCBI taxonomy): domain Eukaryota; kingdom Viridiplantae; phylum Streptophyta; class Magnoliopsida; order Malpighiales; family Euphorbiaceae; genus Omphalea; species Omphalea diandra. The sequence goes on along the minus strand of CATIWR010492877.1, from coordinate 8,413 downwards.
TCAAGAAAAACTTAGCTCAAGATCAACCCACCTCAAAATATGAAACTCAAAATTTCTATTCACAAGTTCTATTGAAACGGTGAACCATATAAATATTATTATGATATATTAGCTTTGTTTTTTTGGAATAATTTTATATATTTTTACAATTACCATCAAGATGATATATTTGCATACACTCTAATTTTGACTGAATTGATTGTGTATTGTCCATGTAAAATGGTATAGATGCATAACATTATATATATTGATGTACTTGTATTTATGCTTGAGCAACAAAAAAGTACAAAGAAGACAATCACGTCAAACGCGACCAAACAAATTAAAATGCAATCACACACATTGAAGATCATGTCGTATTATCTGAACAGTCCTTTATGAAATCTTATGTCGTGTTTGGCAAAGTCAACAAAATTAGAAATCGATTAATAAATTAATCCAACTAAAATAAAAAATTTAATTAAAATTAATTAAAGTAAAAAACTGGATAAAATTAAATTCAAAATTGTATGGTTTTGGTTATTAAATGTTATGAATTTAAAAAATCATTTTTTTAATTTGATTTTTAAATATTAAAAATATTTTCATCTCTTTAGATGTTACCTAAATAAATTCACACTAATTCATTTCTCGGTTTAGGTACACTTTTATTTTTATTGATTGAATATTAAAAAAAATTATACTTCTTTTGGGTATGGCAACCAAAGAAAAGAAATATAACCGGCAACTTTTCACCGCAAATAATTGAGTCGAGCACTTTGTTGCATATATCACACGTATAGATTTCATTAAATTTCTGCCTAAAGTAGATGCCTTCTTACTTCACTTTAAAGTGCAGTCACATGTCATTTGTACATGGAAACCACCTACAAAGTGAGCTCAGGAAAAGACTGCTCCATACTTGTTTCATAATATCTATAAAAAGTAAGTACTGATAAGTTTCAGGAGTAATAGACAATGTTTTTAAAATCCAATCTGTCGGTAAATTAGTTAATTGATTAATTTTTATTCAATTAATTTTTTATTGATTTAATTAATCTGATTCAATTATTTAATAATAATATTTAAAATTTTATTAAAATAATTTTAAAAAATAAAATATATTATAAATATAAAAATATATTTATAATAATTAAAAATGTGAAAATAATATTAAAAATTAGTCTTAATAAAATCAAACTAATTGATCCAGCCAACTAATGCAATCCAATTTATCAAGAGGTTGATAATAGCATATTGTAATGCTTCTATCACCAAATTTCAAGCGCCTTTTTACTAGTTTTTCTGTAAGCTAATATACGATCATAAAACTAACAATACAAATAATAAGTAATTAAGGAAATTTATTATTTTTTTAAGTTACTAAATTTGATTATTGGAATCAACATTTTAAGATAATAAATATTTCTAAATATGTTAAATTGATGTGAAGTATCTTTTTAAATTTGATTTCCTTAACCATTGAATAATGCTTCTATCGTCAAATTTCAAGTGCCTTTTTATTTGTTATTCTGTAAGCCATATAAAATCATAAAACTAACAATACCAATAGTAATAAGTGATTAAGGAAATTTATTCATTTTCTTTAATTTCAAAAATCATAAAACTAACAATACCAATAATAATAAGTGATTAAGGAAATTTATTCATTTCCTTTAATTTCTTAAATTTGATTGTCCAAATCAGCACTTTGAGATAATAAATATCTCTAAACATATCAAATTAATGTGAAGGATACATCTAGGGCTGAGCAAAATTTAATTTAAACCGAAAAAAAACTGATTAAAACTAAATCAATTTGATTTTTTTATTCGATTTTTAAATAGATTCTCTTGTTATTTGATTTCAGGGCTGAGCAAAATTTAATTTAAACCAAAAAAAACTGATTAAAACTAAATCAATTTCATTTTTTTATTCAATTTTTAAATAGATTATCTTGTTATTTGATTTCTTTTTTAAAAAGTTTTGATGGGTTCAATTTGATTCCATTTTTTATAAAAAAATTGATTTAATCGAACCAAATCAAATTAATTTTAAATCAAACTAAAATAATATAAATTTATATAAAATTAAATCTAAATGGTTCAAACCTATTTAAATTCATTATTTATATTAAAAATATATAAAAATCTATTAAAAACCTATTGTTTATGTGAAAAATATATTATAAAAACCATCATTTATATTAAAATATTTTATTTTTTCAAAATTCAAGTTAAATCTAACCAAACTCTAATTAAATTGAATCAAATCTATTTAGTTCAATTCAATTTTTATATTTTCATTTAGTTTGATTTTTCTATTTTTTTGGTTCAATTAGTTTGGTTCAGTTTGACATATGGTAAAAAAAAGTTGACACGGATACATGTGAAACTTGCATGGTTTTAAGTTTTACGTGGGGTCACATTTTGAATTGTGTACATACCTCTCTTATATACATATAGGTAAAAAAAAAAAAAAAAGTTAATTAACACACGATATTTTCATATTATTAAGAACAGTTTAGCTTTCACTCCCATGATTTATTTATCTAAAAACGCTTAATACATCAGTTTTATTTGTACATAAAACTATAATTACTAATTGGTGGAGGGGGGACCAAGAAAAGGTCTGACTAGTAGGAGAAGGCAAAGCATTAGGCTGTAATTTCCTGTGAAAGTATATGCATGCTGTGGTAGCGGTAGACACATGAGAAGAGCATTACTTCTGTCTATAGCCTTGTCACACCGAAAGGTCGTTTAAGGTCACATGTTTCCCTCTCTTAGTGCGCTAGAAGGAGGGCTCTTACTGATGCATCTATTTCCCTCATAGTGATGCAAGACTTTCGTGACAATTATCTCATTTTCACTACTATATGGCTATTATTCCTCCTTCTCTCTCTATATATAAATATTTTTTGCTACTCTTTACCATTCCTTCCTTGCTTGCTTCAAGTAATTAGCTTTTTATTATTATTATTATTATTATTATTGCATATATCTTCACAAGCTAGAGGTTGAGTGCTAATATATATACATGTATGGTTACTAAATTGATATGTAACTCGGTTGGGAAAGTATTGTTAATTAGGCAATAGCTTCTTAGCTTAACTATTAATTATAGTTATGTTATAGACGATAAACCAGGTTTATTTGAGGTAATTGGAGGTAATGATAGGTTTAAAACACGGGTTATTTCTTCAAAGGACTTAAATGCAAACTATTTTTGCTAATGAGAAAATAAGCATGTATAGTAATTCTTGTTTGGACCTATTGGTGTTCGACCGCAAGGAAGATCCCAAGATATATCTAATTCTATTTCTTGATATGATGATTTATCTTTTGATTGGATTGAGGAGATAAATTTAGGGTGATAAGAGAAAATAAACCAGTAATATTATCTTACAATTTTTTCTAAAGAAAACCTTATTTTTGGCTTCAACATTTTCTATAATAGTACAAGACTTGTACAGACATATTGTCTGCATAGGATATTATTTATGTACCTAAAAGGTCTCCTCCCAAATATTAAAATTGCTTATTCCATTTTCTTTTTTTTTTTTCTTTAACAAAAACTTATAATGTCGGTTGGGCACCAATTTTCCCATTGATTTGAAATTAATTCTTTTTTATTTTAATTTGACTTCAACTTAAATTTATACTTGAAATCTTTTGATTTTTTAGACAACTCTAGTATTACTGAATCAAAATCATATTCGTGACTTACATCATAGTACATATAAACTACACAAATGATCAGCTCATTTTTTTGTTCAATCAAGTAATGAGACAATTTTAAAATGGCATATAGAAAAGAACTTAATGCTTAATTAAATTAATTAGCGAAATTATTTTCAGTGATAACTAAAGTTAATTACATTTGCAAATTTAGAGATCCCAACTTCTTATAATCCCATCTACAAGGATTATACCCTACACAGATAATATGTCCTTTTTCTTCTTATGGTGAACTATTATTTGTCCACTGATTTTCAGCTCTCAAACTTGAAATGAAAAAAAAAAATTAAAAAAAGAAAAGGATGATTAAATGATTCAGTAGATCAGAATATTGGAGACAATTCCATGGATTCTTCCACTTGACCAGAACCAGTTTCATCCAAAAGCCACTTCTCAAGAAATGATAAAGGAGGGTTACTATCATTAGTACTACAATCCTCAGATTTCTGCTGCTTCTTCTCTGTCATTTCTGCATCATTATTATCCTCCTTTTCTTGTTTATCACTTGCAGAATCTTGATGATGACAACAACCCTTTATAGTAATTGTAGTAGACTCACAAGTAGATTTATCCCATGCAACATTGTTTAAATTCTCAAATGATAAGATGGACTCAAACTCTTCAGTAGACATTAGATCACCACCACAACTTTCTTGCTCAGCTTTTGTCCTATAACACTGAAGAAAAGTTGTAGCAACTGAATTTCCATTGCTTCCATTATCATTTGTAGTATTGTTCTCCATGTTATTGGGCACGTTCCATTTTTCTTTGATTAGTGCATCATTACTACTCCTAGGCTTTGTCGATGATCTCATCCATCCTGCAAGAAGCCGCGAAATGTTTTCAGTGCTTGACGCATAGGTGGTGGCGGAGGATGAGGTTGTCTGGTTGAGCCTGCAGAGGCTTGTGGCTGATGAATTTGGACTCAAATCGACACTTCTTGATGATGATCTTTCATTGAAGCTCTTTGATACAAACTGAGTTGTTGAGTCTTGTGCCGATGATACCATGGCCATCGGGCCAAAAGCTGATTGGAATTTCTTTAGCTTCTTCTTCAGGTGTGTGTTCCAGTAGTTCTTTATATCATTATCTGTTCTTTGTGGAAGATAAGAAGCTATCGCTGCCCATCTGTATCCAAAACCCAAATTCAAGATTTCATATATATATATATATATATATATATATGAATATGGACCAAAATAAATAAAAAAGAAAAATATATCAAAAGTTGAAGAGAAAATTGAGCATTACTTGTTACCCAATAAAGCTTGCAAGTGAATTATCATCCCTTCTTCATGGGCTGTGAAATTGCCTCTCTTAATTCCTGGTCTGAGGTAATTAGTCCATCTAAGCCTGCAACTTTTACTACACCTTAACAACCCTTTTTTTAAAAAAAAAAAAAGATTAATTTGATCCATCAGTATACTAAATTACACAATTCTCAATTTTTTTTAAAAAAAAAAAACAAAGAAAAATAAACACCCATAATTCTAAACTTGAAAAGAAAAAAAAAAGAAAGAAAAATGGATTTACATACCAGTATTGGTAGGAACTGATCTCCAATTTCCCGGACCATGTTCTTGGATATAGGACACAAGAATAATGTCTTCCTCAGGGGTCCATGGGCCCTTCTTGATTCCAACTTTATCACAGCAAGGAGGTCTTCCCATGGCTCACCTTCACCTTCACCTTCACACTCCCCCTCTTCTTCTTCTTGTTCTTCTTCTTATCTCACTTGCTCATATTCATCTCTGTTGACAATTATTCATATTCTTCTCTCTAGCAATATAGCTGTATGGCATGTACCTTCCAAGTAGTGGCATGATCATGTGCAGTGTGTATATATATACATATGAGTGAGTTTTTAGATAGGAGGGAGGGTAATTAAAGCAACTTTATAATTTTTGCTTCTAACATACCCCAAAATTTAATCAAGGAAGTTGAGTTACCTTGCCTTTTTACTTAAACGTGGGTGTTATATAAGTCAATCCTATATGCTTTCGCATAAGTCAGAACAGAAGAAAAGAGGAGTTGAATATGGCTTGTTTTTCTTGCTCACGTGTGCCACGGTAACTCTCATCATCACTCTTTAGCTAATATAATTGACTCTGAGAATCCTCCTCCTAATGCATGAGATCTATTATCTATCAATGGAGTATTTACCCCAGTGGTCCAGGCTTCCGGCTTTCGGGGAGATACTCTCTAGTGGATTATTCTCTATGAGCTTTTGATTTTTTTTTTTTATATGTATCTAGGATTCCATTTATTTTATGAAAAATAATTTTTTTATAAAAAAATATATTTATTAAATAATATATTTCTAATATTTAAAATATATAAAAATATTAATTTTTTTGATTCATAAGATTATAACAAAACTTAAGCTACAAACACTTTATTTTATAGTATTTATTATTTAATATAAAAAATATAATAAAAATAAAAATTTTTATAGGTCTCATTAATCACAGCGACCATCATCAGTCAATCAAAGACGATCGATAATAGATATCAATAATAAAAAATAATTTAAAATAATAAATATTATATGATTTATTTTAATTTGAATGAGTTAGTTAAAATTCAAAAAAAAAAAAAAAGAGTTTGTATAAAAACAACTTAATTTTTATTGATTACAAAATATTTTTTATTAACTAATTGTTTTAAACACGGCCAAATATAAAAAAAATGTGAAAAACATTTCTTTATGGAAATATTTTCCAGAAAAGAAACAAGAGCCTAAAAAAACAAGAAACAGTCCTAATCTGCGAATGTGATTAACGTTTATATGAACCTCCGATGTGTTTACACATTTGGGTAAGTAAAGCCCACTAATCTTGGAATTTGCAATATTGCTTCTTAACTCTTCTGTGGAAAAAACAGAACTTATGGTCCTCATCACTAGACCTGATCCATCCATCATCCCCTCCATCATTTTGTACTCTAATACCAATTTTGGGGCCTTAGATGCACAAGCTCACCATTTGCTGTTCAAACAAGACACCTTTCTGCTCTCAGTTTAAATTTGTACACAAAATAGCGCTCTTCAAGATAAAGATAATATTTTAGATAATAAAAAATATTTTAAAGAATTTTAAATTTAAAGAATAAATAAATTTATTAAAATTTAATGAATTATTTATATTTTATTTTTTTATCTCATAAAAATATTTAATATAATATTTTTGAATATTGTGAGAAAAAGAAAATTTTTCAAAAAATTAATAAAAAATAAAATAATAATTATTAATATGTATAAAAAACTGAATTGTATAAATTATCTTTTGTATAAAAAGTTAATTTTAATTTTTTATATACAAAGAGTTAAACTCATTTTTTAATTTATAATTCAGAGTTAGAAAATGAATTTTATATAATAAAGAGTTTAAATTTGATAAAAAATAGTTAGAGATGTGGTGCACCGCTACCATGCTTTGAAATTCATTGCACTCCACTCTTCGGTCCTTGAGCTTAAACAGGTGGTGCATATCTAACTCCATAACCAAAGTTTAGCATGTTCCCGAGTCTTAACCGGAAACATCTGATGCTTTGGGTGTCGTCAATAGTAGCATGATTTAAACGATGAGTCGTCATTATATACAATCTTATGTTTGGGGCCTTATCCGATAATTTTTTCCGCAGGTCCCCTCTTCTTTAAATCTTTTCAATGGCAAAGAGGAATTAATGAGGCCTATGTTTTTTATTTTTTAAGTATTTATTGGAGTCTAATATAGGCTATATACAAGGAAATGGCCTTTTTTTTAGCTCTTGTTATAAATGCAAAATTTTCGCCTAATTATATATAAATTTTTTTATTAGACCATTCAGTATCTATACACTCTTTAAATATGAAACTAATTCAGATTTGAATCGGGTATGATCGCTAAGGCGGTAAAATTTTTTTTTACTGAATTTTAACACAGCTATATACCCAAAACTAGAATTTGGGACTCTAGTGAAGTTGAAACAACTTCTTACTAGTTAATTTACACATTTGTTGATTTTAATAACTATATTTTGAGGAAGGCACTACTCAAAATATGAAAATATCAATTGGATTGTACCTAATTAACTAAAAATTTATATTTTGAATAATTGCCTTGTGTTTTCTTTTTTAAAAAGTAACAATATACTCAACTCAAAAAGGAAATAAGAAGAGTTATATTACTCTTTATCTCCACATATATATATATATATTTCTCTCTTAACTTGGCAATTTGCTCATAAATTTCTTATTTCTTGTGTTTTTTTTTTGTTATAATTTTTTTTATCATAATTAGTGATATAATCTCATAGTTTGATTGAAAAGTGAATCAATATAAAATACGGAAGAAGTACACCTACTTCCTAACTAGATTTGTTTTGAACATGATGACATTTATTAAAAGTTTAGATTTGTAGTACAAGAGATTCTCCAAAGCATGTGGAAGAGCAAAAAGTTATCATCCCCATCTCACAGTCTTACTGCGATTTCAAATTTTTAATGTGATTGCCCTCACTACTCCTATTTTTTCCCTTTTTTTTTTTTTTTTTGTTGGGATTTGGGAGCTTACTATTTTCACACTTTAATGCCCTACTGCTTAACGAGATTGTCCTTTGAAACCCCCATACTTTAATATCATCACTTATTGTCAACAAAATTAATTTATTTCAACAGCCAAGTTATAATTTTGAATCATTATATATATATATATATA
>CATIWR010492809.1:0-54634 GCA_949677035.1 Omphalea diandra | reverse complement strand
TGGTGTGATGTACTGGAATCCTTCGGATCATCCAGGAACAGGAACAGGTTTCTCTCGAGCTCCTTCGCTTAGTTCTGATGATAGCACATGGGCTTGGCATGAAGCTGATATCAATAGGGCAGTTGATGACATGGTTGCCTTTTCTTCCTCTTATAGTACAACTGGTTTGACTTCACCAACTGCTGCTTCATTTTGTTCTCCTTTTGATCCTTTGGGTCCTGGACACCAGACGCTTGGTTATGTTGTATCAGGAAGCGAAGTACCTGGAAAGTTGCTGCATTCTTCATCAACAGCAGCAGACACAGATACAGAGGAGGAGGTGTCTGGATCTTTGGCCAATTTGTCAGGTGATGTTGAAGGAAAGGTGGGAGATTCACTACCTTACCCAGTATTGCCTCCTATCATTATTCCAAATTTGTCAAGGGAAAGATCAAGATCTGATTTTAAGCGTAGTCATGATCATAAAAGCCCATGTGTTCCTCCTTCTAGGCGGGAACAACCTCGGCTAAAGCGACCACCATCACCTGTCGTGCTTTGTGTTCCACGGGCTCCGCGTCCTCCACCACCCGCTCCTGCGAGTGACTCCAGAAAACACCGGGGTTTTCCATCTGTGAGGTCTGGTAGCTCCAGCCCAAGACATTGGAGTATGAGAGGCAGGTACCATGAAGGAACGAACTTGGAGGAAGCTTGTGTGCATTTAGATGGTACTGAAGTTGTTTGGCCCTCATGGAGGAATAAAAATCTTTCAACCCATCCTATGATTCAGCCTCTCCCTGGAGGTTTGCTGCAAGATCATTTGATTGCAATGTCCCAGCTAGCACGTGATCATGAACATGTGAGTTTGCCTCTATATTTTATTTTTTTATTCTCAATAAATGTAATTTTTTTTTTTTTTTTTTTTTTTTTGAGGGAGGGGGGTGACAGGCAAGGGTTTGGGATGAGCATTTGAACACGGGACTACTGGCCTAGTGGCATATTTTTTATGATTCTAAGTTTATTATGGGGTATGTGATGGTTTAATGGGATTCTAAGTTTGTTATGGGGTATGTGATGGTTTAATGGGTTGCTATGGCACACAGCCAGATGTGTCACTGCCGCTTCAACCCCCTGAAGTACGAAATTGTGCAGCGCGAAGGGCTTCTCTTTCTTTGATGCACAATCTTCTCCATGATGAAATTGACTTTTTCTGCAAGCAGGTACAAGGCTTAGATGAATTTCTTTTTCTTTCTTTTTTTTTTTTCCCCAGAATCATGTAATAAAATTTCATTAGAGATTTGTCATTTAGAGCTTTAAAATCATTTCTTTTATGGAATGCAAGCATCAATTAACTGATTACTACATCCTAGGTTGCTGCAGAAAATATGGAAAGGAAGTCTTTTATTAATTGGGCTGTCAAGCGAGTCACCCGGTCTCTCCAAGTACTGTGGCCCAGGTCTAGAACAAATATCTTTGGTTCAAATGCAACTGGGTTGTCCCTTCCAACAAGTGATGTTGACCTTGTAGTTTGTCTCCCTCCAGTGAGAAACTTGGTGAGAATTCTCTTGAGGGGTATTCTTTTATTACTTCCAGCTGTTGCCACTTGCTAGTACTGTAGGGGGAAGGAAGCTTTAACTGCAGATGCTTTTTCTAGGAACCTATCAAGGAGGCTGGGATTTTGGAGGGCCGTAATGGTATTAAAGAAACTTGTCTTCAGGTATCTTGGTGTGATAAATTTTTCCAGTATTAACTGAGGCAGCTGTGCAAGGGTGTTGTTGTTATTTGTATTTTCAGCTTAAAACATATGAGGGCTATATTCAGACTGCTTATTATGGAAGAAGAATGATGATAGTGCTGCTTGTTGCATGGTACATAGTGTCTAAGAATGGTGATTCTCATTATAGAGGAAAAATGTTGAATACTAATTGCCATGGGATGCCTATATTGTGACATATTGCATAGCCTGTTAATTGGTCCAACCATTTCCTTTGCTGTTGCATGTTTAGGATACTAGTTGATCATTTTTAAAAGTCGTTTTTCAGTGCATTAAGCTGAATTTGTAGGTTGAAGGTCATGCATAAATCTCATTATCCTTCACGAACTTTTTTCTCCCTTGTTTGGCTGCTATATCTAGAAGTATGTTATATATTTGGACTTCAACTAATCATTTTAAAAAATGTTTTATCTATTATTAGTTGTGGCTTTTTTCAAAATTGACACTGCTACCTTTTTCTTCCAGCACGCAGCCAGATATCTTGCCAACCAGGAGTGGGTGAAAAATGATTCATTGAAGACTGTAGAAAATACAGCTGTAATGCCTCAATTTTCAGAACTCTGTTGGTCTTTATTTGCTCTTGTGCTCTCTCCTTTCTCCTCATGCTGGTACCTCTTTCTCTTTCAGATACCTATTATTATGCTTGTGGTGGAGGTTCCTAATGATCTGATTAACTCTACCATTTCTAATGTACAATCACCAAAGGACGAACCAACTTGTATGACTGGTGAACATGAAAACCATGTTCACTCTTATATGGTTGGTTCAGAAGACTCAATCTCGCCGAAGTTCTCGCAAATTAACTATGATAGAACAAAGGATGTGAAATCAATTCGTCTTGACATCAGCTTCAAGTCTCCATCACATACAGGGCTACAAACTACAGAACTGGTAAATTCTTTTTTTAGTCAAGAACAGTACCACTAAACAACTTCAATTTTTGCAATGGCTACAAGTAATGAATGCATTCTATCTCACTATTCAAATCAGTTTTCCATGAAAGACTTCATGATCCTAAGAGATAGTATGTTAAATGCTCATTGAGCTGCTGCATCTCTTTTGATGTTAAACTTTAGCCTCTCTCCTGACAAGCTGATTGGCTATTTTAAGCATATTGTCATCTAGCAGATTGAACAGGCGAGGATATTCCCAATCTGGTTTGGGATTTTTTAAGCAATAAACATTAAAAGAATGGATTGTGTTTTTAATTTGGAAACTATTCTCACAGGAATGTTAGTTCTTGCATACGATTGCAAATCTTGATGTTCCACTCAAATCTGTAGGTCTACATAGATTTTACATATCTGGTGTAGGTTTTGTATGTCAAAAAACTAGAGAATGTTAATGACTTCCTGAGAATATGACCTCATAACACTTCATATATCATCTGAAATCGTAGAATCTAGCTTAAACATTAACTGATTAAGGCTTAACCTCAGCCATCTCTGTGGACTTCTTGATAGTTCTCATGATATTTGCAATTAAGTTTGGGATGGTAACTTTGTTTCTTTTTTCCTTCACTTTTTATTTGACCAGGTAAAAGAACTTACTGAGCAATTTCCAGCTACAACACCTCTTGCTTTACTACTAAAACAGTTCTTGGCAGATCGTAGCCTTGATCAGTCTTACTCTGGTGGCTTAAGTTCCTATTGCTTGGTAACTACACGTTCTTGCCTTCTTTAGTGGCATAAGGTTTCCTAATCAAAACAGTGCTGTTCTTGTCATGGGGGGTTTATCTTTTCATGTGTCCCATAATAGGCTGAATTTTATTTATCAGCTTGATCTCTTCCCCTCCCCCACCCTGCTTTCCTCTCTCTGTAGACAGTTTTTATATAAAATTAACCACTTCTTGGAGCAGCATTGGTCCCAACTAACGTTTTCAATATCAATGTGAAAATAGTTGAATTAGGGTGAGAGTGTGTCATCTGTTAGCTATGATTCATTGACAGTCTTCTTAGTTTGGAAAGATTGAATCACTTAATACCCTATATTAATTCTTAACATGTTAATTTCCTCTCTGTGTTCTAACCTGTCACATGTGCGTGGCAGTTCTTATAGTTGTGTTAGGTTCTAATAGTATTTCATCTATCTCTCTCTCTCTCTCTTCCTCCCTCTCATTTTTTTTTTACTTTATTTTGTTGGATATGGGTATTGGAATCTGGTGTACACTCAAAGCCTTTGATTGTCATTGAAAGCGATAAAAATGCTGATGTTAAATCAGCTATAGAATCTAGGCCAGAAAACTGCTCTATGAATAAAAACTAGTTTTTTTTAAAAAATTTTTTTTGTCAATTATGGGATTTGAGGTCTCACACTGTATTGTTATTACAAGTTCATGTTATTTATGAAATTAAAGGAGATCTGGAAAATCATTGTGAGTTAGCAACTTTGGTTGTATCATAACTTAAAGGGACTGAAACTATGATTTTTAAGATGGACTCCTGGTGAACCTGCGTATCGCGTTTTGATATCTGTTATTTTGTTGGATCCTCTGGTGATAGTGAGCTTCTATGTTGATGTTTTGTTTTTTCAGTTGCTTCAAGTGATATAGATCGATTTATTTGGGTAATTATGGCTCTGTATATTTGTTTTAGGGGTTTAATTTTAGAAACATTGTCATCTTACAGTTTTGTTGCTTGTTATTTCTTTGTCATAACTTCGGTTGTGAGGTCAATTGCTCAATCACTGCTGGAGAACACATTTTCTTTGCATTAGCATTCTTGTCACGCATTTCAGGATTGTATGAGCTAGATGTTTTTTCTTGTCTGGGTTCTGAATTTGTTATTCTTATGGTTGACTCTTGTTGCAGGTGCTGCTAATTACTCGCTTTCTGCAGCATGAGCATCATCTTGGCCGGCCTATTAATCAGGTAAGTTTTGTTTTGTGAAATTTTTTTTTTTTTTTTTTTTTGTTTCATGGATGTAAATGTTCTTATGTTCTTCTAGAGAATGCAAATTTGCTTTTGCCTTACTGGTTTTCTGGATATTCTTGCAGAACTGGGGAAGCCTTCTGATGGATTTCTTTTACTTCTATGGGTGAGAGAAAAAACTCAATTTTACTGCTTTTACATTTCATAGTTGGAAGCGGTTATCCAGCCTGGTTTTTAGCACAATCATTATGAATAATTTATCCAAACTTCACACTTTTTGTGCTATAGCCTGATCTCTCTAAATTAATATTTCAATATTAATAACTTTGACATTTAATTAAATTTCATGAAACTGACTGCATTCTATGGGCATAATTTAATATTTATGCTATCTAGTAATTAATACAAAATATTAAAAAGAAATTAATTGGCAGAATCATGTTTCTTAGAGAACCATCTATCTAAAGTTGTTTTTTCCTGGTTGTCCTGATCTCGAACTATATACATTGAAAGTACTTTATGACCTACAATATGGGTGAAATTTGAAAGGTCGAGAAAATATACACATGCATTATTTTATATAGATTTAATTTTTTCTTGATGTTGGTCTTCTCATATTCCTTGCATTTAATATTTCATTAGAGATATAAATCATCTGTGTTTAATTTTTTATTAAAAATATATTGGCAACTTACAAACATTAAATATGTTACTAAATTAATATGATAAAATCTTTCTAACTATATCTAGACGTACGTAATGCTATTAGCAAATGCATATCTAATATGTTTTTTGAAGTAGATATTTTATAAGGTAATAAGTTCCACTAATTAATAAATCAGTCTGCAACAAATTGTATTAATTTAAAGAGGGTAGACTGTAATTAGTTATCTAACCATGCAGGAACGTCTTTGATCCTCGTCAAATGTGTATATCAGTGCAGGGAAGTGGCTTGTATATAAATAGGGAAAGAGGCTACAGGTAATAGCAGTACAGGCTCTCTGGTTAAACTCTTCAAATGACATGTCCTGTGAAATCTTTTGTTTTCCAAACTAGACTGATGTGCTGTCACTTGGTGTTGCAGTATTGATCCAATACACATCGATGATCCTCTTTTTCCAGCAAACAACGTGGGGAGAAACTGCTTTCGCATACATCAATGTATCAAGGTAAGGGTCCATGTAATCATTATTGCTTTTACCATTATCTATAAGAATTGTGATTGGTATGCTATCGAAGTGAATATTTAAGTGAATTTATTGTTACATTGCAAAAAGTTTTAAAATAGTTGGCATCGCTCCCATAGAGAGGGGAGTTGTCTTTATATTATATTATATGCTCAGTTGGGCCTTCTAAAGAATATTTGGTAAGATTAGAAGAACTGTTAATGTTAATTAAGGAATTCTCATAAGAACTCAACTTCAAACTAAATCATAATTCTGTAGTTGTTGAAATCAGAATCAGGGATCATTTTCCCTAAATATCTTTTTTTCTATGTCTAAACCTCCTATGAGCTTCCAAATTATTACTCTTCATCATCTTTGGTGTAGTTGTCTTATTCTTCTCTACTTCTACTTGAACCAACTCAGTCAATCAAAATCTTAATAATATGCTTGTTCCCTTTGGTAAAATTCCTTGGCAAAAAAATGGTTAAGAACAATAAATATTCTGCGGTGCAGGCATTTTCAGAAGCATATTCTATTTTGGAGAATGAGCTGAAATCCCTTCCGGATGATGCTGATGCATGTTCGAGGTCACAAAACAGACTGCTTCCTAAAATCATCCCAAGTATTAATTCATTACTGGAAATTTAATTGTCGGCAAATTTGATATCTTTTTGAAGGTACTTTTTGAACTGCTTATAATGTTAGTAACTGACTTGAAGTACTAAATTTATGCTCATTGGAGGATTCACCTTTTTTTTTTTGTTTTTTCTGATACAAAGTTTCATTTCAACTTAGATTTGAGAGCCATTTGTTTCTCTAAAAGGAATCTACTGTGTATGATCACTTGGGACTTTATTCAGCTTCAGAGAAGTTCCTTATATGAAAGAAAATCTCACAAGTTTGTCTGTGATGGAAGTCTCTTTAGAGATTCTGTTCTTAGACAACTGGCTCTCTGTGCATAAGTTTCTGAGGATTATAGCATATTGTAGTTTCTACAGATGTAAAGATTTACCTGGATTCTCATTCTTTGTGTTTGTCCAATCAGAAATTTTAGGTTTTAGGATTTTAATTTTCAGCTTAAATTTGCAGTTGCTGGAACCACCTTACGAGAGAGTAATCTCTTTAGTTGATTCTAGATTGAGGAATGAAATGATAGAGCTGTAAGCAGGCTGCTTTGGGGCGTCAGGAAGACATGTGAAAAGTTTTCCTCTTCCATTCTATATGAAATTGCTTTTGCTTCAGAAGTACAGAAACTTTCATGCATATTGCTTTTAACAAGGGGATCTTATTGTGGCATCATATGATCTTCATCGTAAGAATTATGAGAAGCTATACTGTATATAGTGAAGAGTACAATTATATATGACTAGGGCAATGGGGCACTGGAGCAATTTAACCAGTTATATGAATGAAGTGCATCCACATATTTGAATATTGCTATTATCTGGTCAATGCAGTATTGTCAATTTGTCATGTCTAAGCATTTTTTTGTTATTTCAAATCTTCTTACTTCAATCAGTGGACCTATAAAAGAATATTATTTATTTCTTTATAATTCATATTGACAAGTATTTTTTAAACTTAAGAATATATTTTGCAATTATTTTTAAATTGGTTTTTTTAATACAGTGACAGATATTTCCAGCTTTTGGACCCAGATTTGGCAGCACTCTTGTTCAATGATGAAGTCAAGTTGCTCTTTGTTTGATAAAAAACACATCTCGAGAATTATGAATGAGCAACATGGATAATGGTGTCTATATTTTATTGAGGAAATTGGAATTTGAAAAAAAAAAAATTGGAATATATTTTGCAATTATTTTTAAATTGGTTTTTTTTAATACGGTGACAGATATTTCCAACTTTTGGACCCAGATTTGGCAACACTCTTGTTCAATGATGAAGTCAAGTTGCTGTTTGTTTGATAAAAAACACATCTCGAGAATTATGAATTAGCAACATGGATAATGGTGTCTATATTTTATTGAGGAAATTGGAATTTGAAAAAAAAAAAAAAAAATAGTTCACTACTTTTCTCAGAAATGGACCTTTACATGACATTGATTTCCAGTTCAAGTGGGGATTTCAGGCAGAGGCTTGTGCTTGCACGTTTGGGGTTTGGCCTAACAAAAATGTAACTGCCCGCATGTTCCAAGAAGCAGTTACTATCTGCATGAATTCCTCTATGGAGTCTGGTAATGTCAATATATCCCATGCAATATCATCTCCTTTCAATTCAAAACAACTGTGAAATAAAATAAATGATTGAACTCATACCTCCATATTTCTGGATGCAATTTTTAGTTTTATAAACTATCTGCAAGCCATGATCTTCGGCACATTGTTATGTACTGTTACTGAGGAATTCCCAAGTTTTCAGTTTATTATCATTGCCTTTCAATTTGTTATGTCACAGTTCTGCATGCTTGGAGCATTGCATACTGGCTTGAGGTTCTGAATAAGTAATTTTTATAAGCATTTTCATGGTGTAAACTCCTATAAGAAGCCTGAGCCTTATCTGGTGGGGCCCTTCGACTTAATCTCTGTGAAACCAGATGTGTTTATTTGGTGTAATTTGTTGAATTATTTTGCATTTCATGGTTGAGATAAGCAGTATTTGCTGCACCAAGTGAGGATGGATACAAAATATATTGCATCCGGCCTAACTTGGAATGGAATGGTAGAGAACTACCAATTTCTTGTTCAAAATGGAATGGTAGAGAACTATCCAATTTCTTGTTCAACTTTTTCTTGCCAGTATATTGGGAAATTTTATTTTCTTTTCCAGATTGTTGGTTAAATCCTGATGCAATGTGGAAATTTTTGAAATTGCCTCTTTCTACTGAAACTTTTCACTGTCAGGATAATTGCATGAGTTATTATGCAATCATGGGTGCCTGATTTCTGAACACTTACATTTCTTTTTTAAAAGTCAACCCATATGAGAATTCTATTCCAATCTTTATTTATGTTTATGGATCATGCAGTTTCCTTTTCCAGATACATGTACCAACATAAATGCATGGAACCATTTCTAGTTTGATCTCATATTTCTAGTTGACTTTCTACGCTTGTTTGATTTTCAAGACAATTGCTTCATGCTACAGCTGCCATTTTTATTAGAAGGTTTCTCCCAATTTATGTTCGCTATTTTGGAGTAGAGTTCATTATAACACTTGTGACAAGTACTTACCTGGTGATTCAGAGACCATGTGGTTTTCTCTACCTCCTGAATTTGAGGCTGGTAGGATGGATGTTGAGAGTAATGAGAAGAAATGGTCAGCAGCTGAAGGCAAGGTGTGGCAAAGCACACAAAGCAAGTTTATTTGGCGCTGCCTACTTCAGTGTTCTGTTGTGCTTGTGATAAAGGTACTGTGTAGTTGATAGTGATTACGGGTTTTTAGTTAATTGTTCTTCATATGCTGGTTTTGCTTTTCATTTGAATCTTCTTTTACAGGTTAGGTTCTATCATCAGAAATAAATTACTTGAACATGTTGGAAATCTAAGAGGGACTAGATTTCTGTTTACAGTGAATGCAATTATACTCATGGCGGACAGCTTGAAACTACGACCAACAGATTTGTAACTTAGATACCACTGTCACAATGTTCCATTTGATTCGAACTGGGCAATGAGAAGCAATTGTCTGCTTATTGAATTTGCAGGTACTGTAATTGTTAATTTGCTATATTACAGCACACACTTGGATAACTATTGACATCATCTTTCAATAACCACGGGCATTACTGAATACATAGGCCTGTTTGTGGTAATGGTGACTACTTGGCCGCATGACTACTGTCCATTTGTACGGGAAGAGAAGGAATTTGATTTTATGGACACTTTTATGAACCAACAGAATGATGAGCGCCTCCTTTCTTCGACTTGCTCGAAGACTCTCTTTGAGCTTCATAATAGAATAGTCTTGTCAATTTTACAATTTATAAAATATTATTTGTTTCAGGAACATTCTACTACTGAAACGTGATGATGATGATGTGTAATTTTTATGACCTTCAGCAAGGAAAAATATGCAAGCTGCTATCTTTTTGCTCTATATTTTTATGTATAGGTGCAAAATACTGTTCCGTTATGTTATTTGACACTGCAAATGGTCAATAAATCTCTCTCTCTCTCTCTCTCTATATATATATATATTGAGTTTTGAGCTTTAGAACTGTTTTAGGTTTTGCACCCAAATATTTAGCCCAGCCCAATAGTTTTGCTTGACCTATTAATTAAATTATTTATTTAATTAAATAATTTTATTTAATTAGACTTAGCATTCAAGTTTTTAGTTTTTGGAGACTTCATTTCTATTTGATTTAGAAGTTAGGAAATAACATATTTAATTCAATGGTTCATGTATTCACATACATGATACGCTCGGATTCGCGAAGAAAATTTGTGATTAAATAGGTTTAGTTGAATTGAATTGAATATTATTCATTTTATTTATGTGATAGTAAACCCAATTTAGGGATCATACATGCGCTAAAATCTTGATGATCTTCTTACATCAATATCTGAGTTCTACAGGACGCTATCATACAACAAACGACAAAACCTCGTCTTGGCCGGATATGCCAAAAATCAAAATATTCTAAAATATTAATAATTTGTTAAACCGGCAATCGATTGTGTTCCTCTATAAAATTACCTTCCATTGGCAGATGACGGATTGCTACAAAGTTACCTCCCATTGGCCGATCTGACAACACTTGACGAATTGCTTGATGTAGCAAATTGCATAATTCTCGATGTAACTCTTGAATTGCCATTAAAAAACAAGGAACCCATATGGCAAAAATGGTCCACCCAACAAATGGAAATAGAATCGCTAAAAGCAAAACTGCAGCAAGAGCTCCAACTAGCAAATTAAGGTTACCAATAATTACATGGTCAGTTGAGCTGTGAGCTCGGAGACTAATTTGCAGGACAAGTCCGATGACATATGTGACTATAACAAGAACAAAAATCAACATGATCCAAGGGTGGGTGTCAAATGGAGAAGCATTTGCTGATTGGTACTTCACTTGAAGGAAGGTACATAATGTCATGATCAGAGAAAACACAGCTCCATGCAATCCAATGTACAAAGTTAGCTCACCTGCCCTGTCATCATCATCATCATCATCAGAAGAAGAAGAAGAAGAAGATCTACGAATTCAATGGGGTGCCAAGTTAATTTCACAAAAAGAAAATATTACAAGACTTGAAGATTGAGCAAGAAAAAAGATTAAAATGAAATCTATAGCAAAGCCAAGAATTGGAAACTTAAATGTTTAGTAATGGATGATGCATTTTTGATCATTTGAAACTGGAAATACTGTGCTTTAGGTACTAACTAACCTTTCGAAATTAGAGCTATGAGCCTGAGACATTCTGTTTCCGCTTAATCTCCTTTTTCTGTACCAGTGCTACATCATGTGTTCAAGTATATATACACAAATTAAAGAGAAGGAAAGCTTGGGGTTGTTTCTTGCTTTGACCTTGCGCGCCTTTTTTGTAAATGTGCATTCTTTTGGGACGCCGTACTAATCACATTTTTATTTCGGGACGCGTATTTTATAAGTCGCATTATGTACTGATAACTGCAGTTCAAATGAAAATTCGCCTTTTTTTTTTTTTTTTTTTTTAAAAGTAACGAAATGGAATGGAATATTTTCTTTCATCAACACAAATTCATATTTTCTATTTAATCATATCTATATATCCATCCAACTTCCAACTTTAATCTATATATATATATAAAATTTTTAGAACAGTTTGATTTCAACTTTAATTTGTAATTTTTCTCTCATTTCAGTTTCATCATTACTTATTTTTTCCTTTTTCTATCATTTTACTGGTGATAACATACTATGATTTATTTCTACATAAATATAACTTTTATTGAAAATTAAATTTGTTATATTATAAATCTTAAAATGAATTTTAACATCATTAACAAGCAACAACAGCATATTACCACTTCACTAAAAATGTATAAAAGATGTTATTTATATAATTATGAAATGGATGTAATTTTCATTTTGTATGTAAAAATGGGCATGACAAATAATTTAATGTTTAATTTATAATTTGGAGAAGAAACACCCATTGGATCTTAAATGTCAGAGCAGATGTAAGCGACCAAATACAATTAGATTTGACTTTGATGTATGATGTGAATAAAATGGTATTACATGATTCCTCCACGTACAAATATTTGCCTTCCGTAAACTACGGGACGTCCCGTTTTCTTTTCAAAATAACGTATTATGCTATGCTCCAATCCGCATTCACTTGAATAATAATAATAATAATAGCCATAAAAATTGAATTCAATCGACTTATAAATGAGAATTTATGAATTTCTATGGTATAAGTGATAACAAAAGTTATTAGAAGTTTTGATAGTATTATTGAAAAATTTGAGAATAATTTTTTAACAATGTTGTTGTATCAAATTTTTAATTGTTAAATTCTTCACTTATCCTAATTTAAAATATAGAAGTAATCGATTATAATTTAAAATATTTTCTAAATCTTTTAAACCATATTATATATCCGCAGTTTGGATGATTTAGCTATTATGAATAGTTTCATTTGGTTTAAACTATTATTAAATTGAAATTTATCAATTTATTGTAAGTTTTTTTTAAAAAAAATCAAATCAATTATTTAATTATTCTTAGTGTATTCCATTAACTGAATGAGTAACACATACACTCATAATATATATTAGAGGTAACAAACAGATCAAGTCGGATTATTTTGAGTTGGGTCATTTTTGGATTAGATAAATTTAAGTCGTTTAGATTTCAGATTAGTTCGGATCATGCATGCATAAAGGATTTCAGGCCAATTTCAAATTTACTCTTAAAATTGATATTTCGGATCAGATCGAATCAGGTTAATTGTAATTCAATTTGTAAATGTTCATTTAAATTTTTTTATCATTTATGAAATATTTTCTCATAATTTGTTAAGAAAAAATAATAATTTTCTCTTAAAAATTATTTTACGTCAAATTTTATATAAAACAAAACTTAATTAAAAAATTTATTTTTATTTAAATACTTAATGAATTAAATATAATTTATTTTTTAAGCAAATCACTATTGAACTAAATTTATATAGAATTATATTCAAGTCATATAATTTAAACTAAGTTACAAACAAACATATAATGTTTAATGATAATACATCACTAATTACAAAAAATTTATGTATTATAATAAAATTTTTTGTAATAAAATTAATTTTATCTTAATATGTGAGTTTATCGTGATAAAAATCAAATTTATCACAATTATTATAAAAAAAAATAAACTTGTAGTAAATTTCTTTTATATATTAAATTATTTAAAGTTATGATAAAAATTTAATCTAATGACCTAAAAAATTTAAACGTTTATGATATTTTCAATCGTATTGAAATTTTCAAATTAAGTCAATTACACTCTAATCTAACGAATTGATTTTAATTATACCCCAAGTGAAAATTAGAATTTAGTAAAGTGATATTTAAACTCAATTGACCATTATTCTTTTTCAATTATCTCAATCAAATCTAAAATTAAGTTTAGAGTTTAATTAATATTATACATTTATTTTTATTTAATTTTACTTAACTAAATTTATTATATACTTTTGTATGATGAATTATAATTTTATATTTAAATTTAAAAATTTAAAATTATAATTCGTATACTCTCTCAAAATCTCTCATTTTTTAAGAAAATTCTCTCAATTTTCTTAAAAATTTAATTTTTTATTTTAAAATAATAAAATTTTTAAACTATTTAGAATACAAATTTCTAAAAAATATTTAAAAAGTCAATTGCATGAGATTAATTAATTAAGATGATATTTTTATTTTTATTCAATTTATCTCATTTTTATTTAATTAAATTTGTTATATATTTTATATGATGAATTTTTATAATTTTAAATTTATATTTAAAAATAAAAATTTCAATTTATAATTCATAAAATCTCTCAATCTCTTATTTAAAACAAAATTTCTCTCAATCTCTCCTTAAAAATATAAACTATTCAAAATGAAAACTTTAAAAAATATTTAAAAAATCAATTACATGAGTTCAATTCAGATGATACTTTTATTTTGTATTCAATTTAATCCTTTTTTCCTTAATTAAATGTATTATATGTACTTTTACATAAATAAATTTAATTTTATATTTAAATCTATAAAATTTTACAAGGTAAATTTTATCATTCATAAAATCTATCAATTTCTCATTTAAAATTTTGTCTCTCAATCTCTCCTTAAAGATTAAATTTTTATATTTTAAATAATAAATTATTTAAATCAATTAAAATAAAAAACTTTAAAAATTATTTTAAAACTAATTGCATAAACTTACTTAAAATGATACTTTTATTTTTTATTCAATTTAATCTCATTTTTATTTAATTAAATTAATTATATACTTTTATATGATAATTTTGTAATAAAATTTAAAATATTTAAAATTTTTTGAAATTTAAATTTATAAATTATAAATCTCTCATTTAAAAAATTTCTTTCAATCTCTCATTAAAAATTAATTTATATATTTAAATAATAAATTATTTATCATTTAAAATAAAACTTCTATGAAATATTTAAAAAATCAATTACATGATATGAACTAAACATTCTCAAAAAATTTATCCTTGAAATAAAATTTAAGGATTTTATTAGTTTATTATCTAAATATATAATAAAATTTCATAATTAAAAGTGAAATTAATGTAAAATTAATTATTTATTAACTAAAATAAAAATAAAAATTTAATATTTTTGTGAAAAATTATTAAATTGAGTAAAAATAAAAATATTATTTTAGTAAATTTAAACTAAATTTTGAGTCTAATTGAACTAATTGAAAAAATATAAAAGTGAATTGAGATTAAATATATACTTTACAAAAAACTGATTTTGACTTAGGGTACAATTAAAAAACTAATTCAACAAATTAAGGTATAATTGACTCAATTAGAAACTTTGGATACTATTGAAAATTTGTGAAAAGATTTGAATATTTGAGTAATTGAGTCCAAAAATTTTAATTCAAAAATTTTTATCATAACATTGAGCATGCAAGATAAATTATGATATAAACTCTTTTATCATAAAATTTCGTCGCAAGATATTGGTGTCAAATTTTTATTGCCCACTAAATTAGATATAAGAAATAATATCATCATAATAATATTTTGTAATTATGCTAAATAATTTTATAAAACTGATAAAATTATTTTATCATAATAAATAACTTTTATTCTTACTTGTTATTATAAATAAGAAATTGTAATTTAGGCATATGAAAAGACATAGTAAAATTAGTAAATTTATTAAAAACATAAAATATTAACATGTTTAAAAAAATAAAATAAATTTGAATTTAATTAAATAATTTAAATAGTTTTAAAATAAATTTATTTTTTATTTTAATTATTCTATTATATATATAGTAATAAACAAGTTTTCTATTGTCATTAGGTCATGGGTTGATTCATTCGGATCGGTTTTGATCCAGTCTCATCGATTTGACCTTTACCTAACTTGACCAAACTTTAAAAATTTTTGAGTCATTTCTAGTTTGCTTCAAGTCAGTGTTGAGTTCGATTCACATTTTTTCAAACAAATTCGGATCGGATAAAAAATTGTCACCTCTAATCTATATTAACTTCATCTTCACCTCTTCTTATTTTTGAGTCACTTTCAAATTAAAAATATCAGTATCACTACCGTCATTAGTATTTTAAAAGTTTTATTTTGATTTATATAAGCAATACTTTTAAAAAAAGTGAAAAAGTTTAAATAACTTAATTTACATTCGTTTTTTCCCCTCTTTTTATTGAACTTTTTTAAACAACTTCTTAACTAGTTGTTTCATTACAATGAGAAAATGAATAATTGAAGAAAAGTGTATTCTCTTTTCAATTTCACATTTAGAATGAAATACAACACAAAATTATCTGTCCTATAAAAATAGACTTATTTTATTATTATATATTTAATGCCATGCTTGGTTTCAACTTAAAGCGTAATATGGGATTAGATTTCGCAAATATAGACTTCTTTATATAATTGATTGCAAAACAAATTAAGAGGCCATATATATAGGTGATTTCTAGAGTGCTTCTAAGCACTACGTATTTAGAATGCCTCATTATATAATTTTATCAACATTATATGTAACTTTATCAATAATTACATGTAACTTTTTATATTAAAATTTCATACTGAATAAAAATTACATATTGAGATAAAGAATATGTAAATTATTTATACCTATATAGAGTTATGTATTGAGATGGAAATTATGTGAAATTTTTCACATTATATATGTAACTTTTTCATTATTTCAAATAACTATACATAAAAACGCTATAATTATGCCTTCAAAGCACCCTAAAAGGAACAGCCACATATACCATAAATGGTTATTCCCTTTTAAATTCAACCCACAAAAAACTAATTTTAGATTAAAAAATTATTACAAAATTTGCATTTCACAAATTTATTGAATAGTTTCTCTAAGATACCATTTCTCTAAAAATAAAAATTTTAACTAAGATAGTTATTGTATGCCATTATTTCAATAACAAAATATATATTACTATTTCGGAAAAAATTTACATATTAATTTCCAATTGCAAACATTTGTATCGTTATATATAATCTCAGAATATTTGTAATTAATCATTTCTTTAAATATACTAGAAGGAAGAAGTAATTTTAGTTTGATGCCGAAGGATATTTGCTGAACTCACACTGGGAATTTGGGAACGTTGTTTTAAATAAAACATAATATTTAATCTTCTAGTGCTAGAAATGCCATTAATATTGAATTTCTTGTTGGGTGCTTTTAGTTTGTTACTTGTTAGAATATTATGTTTATGATTTGAATACATAACAGATTAAGATCTGAATCGTTATTTGGATGGTATTGCATGGAGAGTTAACTAGGCCATTATTTTACTGATTCAGAGCCATAGAGAAAGAGAAGGAAATTAATCAAATCAAAGAGCAGTTCCTTACTTTCTAGTTCACAAATTCAATATTCCCTAATTTGTTCAAACCCAAAGTTCACATACACTCCATAAATTTTGCAGAGGAGATTCTAAGGAATCATCTTGTCCCACAACACTCACGTAACATGCATTCACTCACCCACCAATAGATATATAGTGTCAATCACAGTACATACACCAACAAAAGCAAGCAACTTCCACAAGCATGTCAAAGTCTCCCTTCAATACGCCCCCATTATTACATAAAAGTCATTGTTTCAAAACCTTGGTTTTAGGTATGACATTAGTAACCGAATATGCTTAGAAATTCTCTTAGTACAACGACTCTTTTATACCTTTCCTAACTGCCACTTCATCACGCCAAGCATATGCTCTCCAATATTCTACTGAACTTTCCCCTACTAAAACTACCCTCTCCTTATTACGCCTCATTACCAACATGATCTTGGGCTCATAACTCTTTTTTAACTTCCCTCCCTTTAGAGTTAATATTGACAAGTATATTGTACACTGATGAAGTTTGGTAAGAGACTGAAGCAACAAATCCAAGAAACGTTGCCCGATTGGCGCGACAAGTTCTTGTCGTACAAGGAATTGAAGAAGCTCATTCGTTTAATTTCTTCGGCTCCGGTGTTGCCTAGTAGATCAATTGAGTATGGCAAAGCAAAGACTGAGTTTGTGTATTTGTTGAACAATGAGATCGACAAATTTAATACTTTTTTCATGGAACAAGAAGAGGATTTCATTATCCGGCATAAGGTAAATTAAATTACTATTCTTTATGATCCTCTTATCTATGGGTTTTAAATTCGATTTAGAAAGAACATAAATTGCGGTGGAAGTTGAGTACTTAATAAGGTTAACGCGTATGATAGGTCAGACAACGTCTAAGAGCATAGTTGATGAGTAAACGATGAGCCAAGTGAGTTTGAGTCAATACGGCATTTCGATAACTCTGGTGTGGAAATAGTAACCTCAGAGCATTTTCAGTTGAGTTTGGTGCGGCTATAATAAACCCAGAAATGTGATATGATATTCCCAGTGCAATTCTTATGATTGGGCATACTTTGTTTGGTATTATGCTGGATCCCTTTTGTATGAATGTGTGGCTAGATTTGGTAACCACTTAAGCAAAATTATTCATTATTAAGCAATAATTTTTCATGAAAATTACATATACGAATTTAGTTATTTTCAAATCATATTATTTATTCTTGTGAAATGTACTTGTATCATACATAAAAATATATAAATATCAAAGTTAAAGAATAACTTTTTAATAATAAATGTCGACATCAAATTTGTTATTATAGTCATCCTGTATGTTCGATTTCGAATCTTAATTATTCTTTGTTCTAAGAATAAATTCAAGATTCGAAAATCAGCTTAATTCAAAAATGAGAATGGTCATAATAAAAGTGGTCAAAAGCTTGTCGCAAAAACATTGTATAATTTCAATAGTGATAGTTTTCACTTTCCAAATCGAAGGCTATAGAAAACTTATAATAAATCAATGCAACTCTTCCAGTTCCAAATATTTGTGATTATAGTCTTTACCACTATTCCATGAACCTGTGAGTTCAGGAATTACAGCAAAGAATACAGAGTGTGATTGATACGTGGGGGCCAAATGGAAGCCGGCCTTCAGAAACAGAGTATAAAGGGGAAATGGGCAAGATTGGAAAAGATATTGTCAATTTCCATGGCGAAATGGTGCTTCTAGAGAACTATTGCAATATCAATTATACAGGTACTTCACTAATCAATGAGCCTTATAGCTGGTTAACTTCTTGACCACTTGCCAGGAGAGAATTTCTTAGATGCGCCCGGGAGTTCATGCAGTACTATCACATGGCTAAGATAATTAACCATTTGGGTCTAAAACTGTATATATTTTTACGTAGGATTGGGTAAGATACTGAAGAAGTATGACAAGAGAACTGGTGGGTTACTGCGGTTGCCATTTATTCAGAAAGTGTTGCAACAACCCTTTTTCATCACCGATCTCATTTCAAAGCTGGTAAAGGAATGCGAAAGCATCGTAGACGCAATGTTTCCAGTAGAGGAAGAAGAAAGAGCAACATCATCAATGCGACAAGAAGAAGCAATGGTAGTGGCAGGAGAGGGAATATTTAGGAACACAGTTGCAGCCTTAACGACAATGCAAGAAATAAGAAGAGGCAGCTCCACCTACAGTCGCTTCTCTCTGCCTCCTCTCGACTTGCCAGATTCTGATCTCATTCAATCATCACACCTCAATTCCACCATACCCATCATCTGATTATAAATTTGGAGTTCATCATGAACCATGTTGCCGCGGTTATACCACATATACAATTAGCTGTTTAATTATCTTATGTTTTTTTTTAGTCATAAAACACACGTTTTTGGACTGTTGCTCATATATTTTACATGTTTTTTTAATATTTCCTTTAGTAAAACAAATCATTTTATCATATTTTGTTAGTTTTTATTTGTTTTCTCTTAGTTTTTATTTAGATTTGTGATGTTTGTATCTCTTTTAAGTGAATTTTTGTATCTTCTTTATAAGACTTTTGGTGATTTGAAATCTATTATTTAACAATATATAATTACTTCTCAAATTTATTCTAAAGTATATTATATGAGTTTTAAGACTTTTTTTGGTGATTTGAAATCTATTTTTTTTAATAATATAGGATCATCTCGCAAATTTATTCTAAAATATTATACGAGTTTTAATTTACCTCGCATTACAATGTTATATGTAGTAAGAATCTTCACAATTGATAAAATATAAAGTTATTAGAAAAATTTATAATAAAAATATGTCATTATCTTCACAATTTATAACTTTAAAATTGAGTTAATATGTCATTAATAATTAATTTGATATTGATTTTGTTACATATTTTTGAGATGTATACAGTTGTCTTGGATAAATGTCCCATTTATAGGCTCTATCACGATTCATATCTTACGTTAAAGTTGCCTAGAAATTGTTTGGGTTATATTAGTTGATCAATATACATAATAAATTACGTTTTAAGTTTAATGTTGGATATTTGTGAAGTTAATATATTACAAGTAAATAAATAGAAAACATATATTATTAAGATATAATAATAGTTAATTGAAAATTTATAAAATAACTAATTAAAAAATATACACCAGAAAAGAACAAATTGTCTAAAAAATAAGATTTGCTTAATTATCTAAATTTGATGATAAAAAAAAATTCAAAATTTAGTTAGACGTTCTAAGAACTATTTATTTTGATGTTCTTGTATTTGAATATAATAATATAAAAAATAGGATAAAAATTTATCAATAAAAATTCTATAAATTTTTTATATTATAATTCACATAATACACAAATTAAAGACTATTACATATAATTAATTGTAGTTTTAAAAACTATTTTATGATAAGTGCTTTTTATCAAATTAATATTGTAATAATAAATAATGAAAAAACTATATATTATTTCATATTATACTTACTCAATTGAAAAATTATAATATAAAAATACACACAAAAAAAACTATAGAAATGACCCGTATTAGTTGCAAGTCAGTACTGATATGATTTTTCACAATAACAATAATAATAATAATTATTATTATTATTGTTATTATTATTATTTCAATATATATATGAGTATTGGAGAGGAATAATTATATTAGTGAAATTCAAACTCTAATGTCCACTTATATTCTCTCACCTTATCACTAAACTAAGATACGAGTTTCAAAATAAAATTATTAAGTGAACTACAATTATTTAACTTTAGAATAAGGATTGATATAATTTTAAAAGTTATGTGAATGATAAATGTAAGTCTCAAGTTATATTTTTTTCTTGATACAATATAAATTTGATCAGACAGATATGAAAAATGAGCAAAATTATTATAAAAATAAATAAAAAATATTATTATATATTTAGAAATTAAAATCAAATTTAGTTTAATGTAGTCGTTGATAGTATCAATATTATGTTTGAATGTTCTAAAAAAGTTATAAATATAAAATTAAATAAAGAAAATACATAAATTGAATAAAAAATATAAAAAATTAACATCATATATAAAAATTCTCTATTAATTTTTTTTTGAAAAAAAACTTAATGCACTGTACGATGCTATAACACTCCAATGGTCCATTTGGTTCATAGATTGTTTAAGCCCTAGAATTAATATTAATGCTAAATTTAATTAAGTCATGCAATTAGTTAAGTTAACCCTTGTTTGGTAGGAATATTGTAATCCTACTATTAAATAATATAAATTGTTAATCTCATGTTTGGTACGACAGTTTAAGTAATGAGATAAATTAATAAAATAAAATAAAATACTTAAATAGCTTTTGTCCTAAAGTCTTAAACTATTGATATCTTTTTTTTCTTTTTATCATTCTCAACATGTATTCTCAAGCTTCTTCACACTAATTTTCGGTTTGGGTTTGAATCTCATTTTTCCTATTTTTTTTAAAAATTTTTTTGATGTTAGATATGATAACATATATAGTTTTTTCTTTTTCAATTAGATATTTTCTTCTTTTTCATTTTTTCTTTTTCAATGAGATATTTTCTTCTTTTACTCAATTCTATAATTTACTAGGAAAATTTAGCAATAAAAGAGCTAACCTTATTACAAGTAATTGAGAAATAAAATTAAAAATTAAGGCTGTTTTTAAGAAAAAAAATGTAAAATATTAGAGCTATTTTAGGTGTTATAAATTTATAAATATAGGGATTAATAATCCTATTAAAATAGGATTAATAAAGGTATGAAGAGGGTGTGTTTTAGATAAGACTCTTTTAAGTGAGCCTTTAAATTTACTAAGTCAATTTATTTTATTGAATAAAAAATAAGATTAGTGATCAATTCTACGGTTTTGACTATACAATGATGCGAACCAAAAGTATACCTTATGAGCCCATTAATTTTAACACCAAGTCCTGTAAGAAAGAGTGGTCGTGGTATCCAACGACAGCTTGTGCAAATCTGGGTAGGTGAGCTTTGAATCTACTCAATCAAACTCATTTTATTGAATCAAATATAGAATTAGCGATTATTTCTAATGTTTAATTATGCAGTGATGCGAACCAAAAGTGTACCCTATGAACCCATTAATTTTAACACCAAGTCCCGTAAGAACGAGTGGCCGTGGTATCGAACGACAGCTTGTACAAAACCGGGGAGGTGAGCTTTAAAGTGAACGACAACTCTTGCACATCTGGTCATGTAGGAAAGATTACCAATGCCATCGAACGACAAGTGAGTGAAGGCAACCTTTTATAAGTTCATGTCCAGTGATGTTTTTTTTGAAACGGGAGTGCCTCTGCTCTCTGTTGCATCTAAATTTTGGGATGGGCGTGTGTCGCGTTCAATATCCAACCCTCGTATTTCCCGATATCCTCCCATGGCACAGATGTCTCATAAACGGTGAGTTTCAATTTTTCAATGAATGCCACAATCTTTGTCATTTTATCAGTTTCTGTTTTCAAGTTGTTCATAAAGAATGAGCGCCAAGTTTCCATTTTTTCGTCTGCTTTGCTTGATTGTTCAGAATCGGTTAGTCGGGAAAGTTCATTTTAAAATTCCAGCGATTTTGCCGGATTTTGCTTAATAGAGTTCTAGCTCCTGTAATTTGATTTCAATATATAACTTATGCTCTCAGTTTATGTAAATATTCGAAACTGATTTGGGATTAGGGCTTCCAGGTTCAACTAATATCTGCGGAGAGTTTTACCAAAGAGTAAAGAGGATGTTCAGATTACACCTACGGTCGTAGAAATATTTGTCGTGTCACTTTCAGTTAATAAAGAGTACCAATTTTTGATCTTGAGTTTTCATAAGATTGGTTGCGCTTCCGTTCTGAAATGTTCACAATTCTTCTTGCAAAAAACAAAACAATAAAAGGAAGAGTTAATCCTTATTTTTAAGCGGCTTTTCTGTTTTATCACTTAATTTAACTTAAACGGATCATTTGTCTTGTTAAACATAGCACAGAAAAGTTGATTTGTACAGCTTCAATTATATGTTTTATTAAACCTGTGAATTTCTCTAAAATTCTCCCAAAAAAAAAAAAAATCTGTGAATTTCTCTAAAATTCTCATATTTAATTGTTGTGCTCCAGTCGTAGTTTATTAAACTGTCATACAGTGAATTTTCAGCAGTTAACTTAAACCAACTTTATATTGTAACAGATTATTGTACTGTGTACTATATTGAAGAATCTATAATGGCCAGTTAAGGAATTTCTAGTAATAAACTGTTTACCTTTCATTTCAGTTGTTTGTGGCATTCTTCAACTAACGGAACTAAGTTTGCTATTTTAGGGGATGGAATTTGTCATTCACTGTTGACTTGTTTATTTGCTTTTCAAATTCTTGTGTTTCAGCAGTTGAAAAGCAAAATCTCTTCTGCAAAGTTGCTGAGGTGTCAACTGTAAATCAAGCAATGACAACACTAAGTAGATCACCTACAAAATTATCAAACATTTTGGCACCTTGTGCCCACCTTAAGAGCCTGAAGTTGTTAAAATCCTCAAATATACACCATGTCGTTAGCTTCCCTAGAGTTGGCATTAATCATACTAATGTTTGCTGCACAAAGTTGACTCCTTGGGAGCACTCACCTATCACATACGCTCCTACTGATGATGCTGATGGTAAATTCTTGAACAAAAGTGGTAATTTATTTGAAACTCTGAATTCCAACAACAAAACTGAAGCACCAACAGCCAACTGTGAAGAGCATGCGGATGCAAGGAATTAGCCATATGTGCAGTTTGGGTTTCTTAAGTGGCCTATGTGGATTCTAGGTCCTTCTCTTCTTCTCACTTCTGGCATGGTACCTGCATTATGGCTTCCACTGTCTTCCATTTTTCTAGGTCCCAATATAGCGAGCCTGCTTTCCTTGATTGGGCTAGATTGCCTCTTCAATCTCGGTGCTAGCCTTTTTCTTCTCATGGCTGATTCTTGTTCCCGGCCAAAAAATTTGGCAAAATCCAGCGATAGCAAGCCTCCTTTCAGTTACAAACTGTGGAACATGGTTGCATCTGTGTCTGGATTGATCATTCCTTTGATGATGTTGTTGGGATCCTGTAAAGGCTCCCTCCAGCCCCAGCTGCCTTTCATCTCATTTACAGTTCTGTTGGGTCCCTACCTCCTGCTACTATCTGTACAGACTCTGACTGAGATGCTTACTTGGCATTGGCAGTCACCAGTGTGGTTGGTAACCCCAGTTGTCTATGAGGGATATCGTATATTACAGTTGATGAGGGGGTTGAAGCTTGGGGCTGACATCACCGTCATGGATGATGCATATGATTAGGGGACTTGTATGTTGGTGGATCCTGATTCTTGGGATTCAACTCATGAGAGTTGCTTCGTTTGCTGGTTTCACTACTCGAGCACGCTAGCAACTGTCTTCCAATTCTCTTGATAATTAGGATACTACTCATTATTAACAAAGAATATGATGAATTATGGCTTTGGATGCTGACCTTGACCTCTAATTATGATCTGTAGATTGGAATATTGCTCATGTTTTTATGGGCAATAAGAAATTGCCATGTACATCAAACAGGCTGTTTACCATGGTTATGATGTTATCATGAATATGCTTGACCTTATAAGCCACCACCAGCCTTTGGCAGTTCAGCACGATTCTCTAATTTTGCAGACTGCTTATATTTGTTTATGAGATGTATGAATTGCAAGTTTCAGGACTATAGCTACCCACTCGGCGGAATGGTTGAATTGCTCCGTTTGGGGTCACCATGTTTGATCCTGGTGATTTTCCAAAATTTTTGAAAATTGATTTGAAATACAAGGTTGTGTTTAAAACTCATAAAATAATTCATTTATTTTTATTGAATTTCAGAGGCCAATTTTCACAGAAAGTAGAGAGAGATGCATTCTAATTTCTGAAGTTCATCTGAAAATCATGACAAGGGTTTCATTTTATAGTAATTGATTTGAATTCAAAAAATTAAACTGATTGAAAAATTAATTAAAAAATTTTAGTTAGTTTGTCTGATAACTTCGGTTGAATACATTTTTATATGTTTTTAAAAGATATAATATTATATTTTTTATTGATCGATAATTAATTGGTTAATCAATGAATTTTTTAAATAGTCAAATTGATGATTTTTATATCTTAATTTGATTTTGGATAAAATTTTATAAAATCATATTTATAGCTGGATTAATTTAGGAATTGTTAATTGTGGACATTGACATAAGAGAGGAAAACTTATACAAGGGCAAGACTCTGAAAAGATCGGCTCAATATTATTTTTCACGATGTTAGTAATGCGGAACAATTGTGGTGCATAATGTATCCTAATCCTTAGATCATGGGCCATGGCGCTAGCTTTCAATTCAATCTGCCACAATGTTCCCTAGACGTAGATTTATTTATTTTTGTTAGGGTTTTAATTAATTAATAACAAACTCAAATTATATCTGCCAAAAGAAAGAAGAAAAAAAAACATCAGTGTCTGCTATTAATCTTATTGAGTAACCTCATTAAGAATTGATCTTTTATTTTTTTTTAATTAGTATTTTAATTTAATAATAAATTGAATTATTTAAGAGTGAATATTAAAGTTTATATTTTATTAGTGTGAATTTCTTTGAATATAAGAGTCCTATTTAAAAAATTAGGGAAAAAGTACAAATAAATTCCTAACATTTAGGTCGGATTGCAAATAAACCCTCAAACAAAAATTTTTATCAAACAACTGAGAGAAATTTCTTAATTTTGTTAGATGGGTCCTTAAACAGACGAGAATGCTAACAATATTTTGTACTGTTAGAAACCCAAATAAAAATGTTCAAGTGGCACCTACCTTAACGGTAAAAAAAAATTAAAACTCTATATAACTGTCTCTAATTCTCTCTTTCAATTCCATTAAATTCTAAAAATTGTAAAAATGGAGAATTGTGGTACAACGAAATTAGGTGAAATTGAAGAGAATTTTAGTAAAGTCATTAATCATTTTGAGAAGTGTTTCGCGATGGAATCGTCATCAGTTTCAATTGGAAATTCTATGGCGATAAACAATATTCAACTAAATTACAAGGGGTCAACAAAGTACTACAAATGTCAAATGATGGGTATGAGGTTGAAGGCTCCAAAGTGGACGTCTTGGACTAAAGAGAATCCAAGCCATAGATTATATGATTGCCCAAATTGAAAAGTAAGTAAACTCTTTTGAGAAGTTCTTTGTATATGGTGGATTTTGAAATTTTTCATTTGATTTAATTGGGTTAAATTTCAGGTTAAGAGTCATAGTTACTTTAAATGGCATGATAAAGATGTGAGTTACAGGGCTAAATATTTGATGAATGAGTTGAAAATGGAGAATAGAATATTGATTTATGAGAGTAAAAAGTTGAAGAATATGAAATGTGGTTTGGTCTTTGATGGCGATTTGGAAAATAAACTAGATGAGTTATGGGATGAATCGAAGCAACAGAAAAATTTTAATGTGACAGACAACATAAGTCATTAATGTGCAGACAACATATGTTATTGCTTGCTTGTCATGATTGTGTTGCTAATGGTGTTTTTATTGTAATAGATTAGAGTGGTACTTTTTATATAGTTCTTGTGTACTTGAAAAATATTGGGATTAGTTATGATGTTGTTATGGGATTAATTATGTAATGAACATTTGTTTTAGTGAAATGAAATCAATTATATTTAGGTTAATATTTGTGTAATATTTGTAAGCACAAAGAACACATAAATTTGAGAAGATAATTCAATATATATGAATTCATTAATTCTTGAATTCTTGCAAATAAAAATTGTTAATTGAAAAGTTGCATTAATGTAATGAAATAATTTATATTTGGGTTAATATTTGCACAATATCTATAAGTATAAAAAACACATAAATTTAAGAAGATAATCTAGTATATATGAATTCATTAATTCCTGAATTCTTACAAATACAAAGTGTCAATTGAAGAGCTGCACTTAACATTCTAAAATACCTAAACAAAATGGAGCTTCCTAAATTCAAAAGTAATACTAAGTTCAATTGGAACTTAAGTCAACACATGAATTCTAGTTCATGAGGAACTTAAATGTCAATATTTAAAGTCGTACATAAACAGAAAGTTACTAAAAAACAAGTTTGCTAACAAAATCAAGCTACTAGTGTAGAAGCATTCTGAACATCCTTTTCTTTGTTCTTTTTGTTGGTAATTATCTCATCTCTTTGCATTTTTAGCTGGTGAGAAGTAATTACAGGTCCTCCTTTTCATTATAGGTCTGGAGGCTCAAATGGTAGATTAATTGGTTTTCTGACTTTAATTTCTTCTTCAGTGAAAATGATTGTCCTTTCAGGTGCACCAGTTGGTTTTTTAGCCAAAATTTTCCTTATTGCTTTCTCATAAGGGATGAAAAATCTAGTCTAAACATCTGGGTTTGCAAAGACAGATTCAGTGGCTATAGAAGTTATTAATATTAAGATTTCATATGGCATTCCAGACTATAACAAATGAAATCAAATTATGCTATCAGATCAACAAATGAATAAAATTTCACAAAATGAAGAATAGAACATAACAATTTCATAAAATGAAGTATAAAACATAACATTCTCACATTTAATATTGGCATTCCACTATTCAAATAAATAAAAGATTCATATCCAACAGGTGTTGAAGTTGTTACAGGTCTTAAGTTCATTTGTCTTAAAGGCTTTATTGGTAATTTTGGCTTTGAGTTGGTTGGCACAGTATTTGAATGAGTGATAGCAGGTGCAGGTTGTGACTTATTAGTTGATTGAGTGCCAGTTGTTTCATTATTTGGCATTGAAATGAAACCAAATCACTCCATTAACACAAAATATAAAATTTACAATTCATTGTTTAGTTCAATTTAAGAAGTTTAGAAATCAAACGTAAGTTTTTTTCAATGGACAACCAACCCTGTTATGATCTTCTTCATAACAGATACCATAAGTCTGTTCTTTCCCTTTTTGAAAAACTTAGTTAAACTAGGGTTTGGCTTATTAGAGCCTCTAATCCTTTTCTTTCTTGGTATGCTTAGCATTTTCATAACTGATGGAGGTTTTGTTGGCTCATAAACTTTACAATTCATGAATCTTTTCCTAAGGACAAGTTGCAATGGAAATTGATATGTATCCAAATATGTACATTTATGATAATATTTAGACATTACTAAAACGAGATCAATCTTGTTATGGTTGAGAGCACACAATGTATGTGGGCATGAAATTCTAGTAAGTTCTCATTCCTTACATGTGCATAATTGCTTGTCAATGAACACTGTGTGTTTGTCATTAACTTTTCCTATTTCATAACCAACATCACCAATGAATTCAACTTTACATCCTGAGGCCAACTCCCTGTTGTCTGCCAACTTTTGCATAGCATAAGGACGCTAATCATTATACCATTTAGTAGTTGTTGCTTTGTTTTCTTTAATCTTATTCATTATTTGCAACCTAATATCTTCAAGCCAATTGATTATAGGCTTATGTTTAACAGATAAAATCCAAGAATTAAATGACTTTGAAATATTATTGTGAACCATTTCAAACTTGCATTTTGAGCTAAAATAAGCCTTCCACCAATATTCAAGTGGATACCTCATTCCTTTATTGCCTTCTTGCTCAACTTACCCAATTTTTTCAAATTGTCTTTAAATTCATCTTCAAATGTACTCCAAGCACAAATCCAAAAATCTTTTTTCAGCTCATCCTCATGCCATTTTTAAGACCAGTTAGGTAAGTATGTGTCCAACACTCCATTTGTGTTTAGCTTGAGGGAGAACATGATGGATAACATCAATTAAACCCTGTTAAAGTGTAATTTCATCTCATACAATTACATAGCATCAAAGCACAATAAATTTTAAATGAATAAAATATAGATTTAGAATGAATGAGGATGAAATAATACCTTTTGCATATCATAAATTAAAGTGAACTTTAAATCATCACCTCAGTTCAACTTCTGAGCACCCAACACAAGAACCACCTTCAATTGTCCTTACTTTCTTTATCAATTATTGCCTATGCTATGGAAAAAACCTTCTCATCACCATCCTTACCAACAGTTGTAAGGATTTGCCCTTGTGTAATACCTTTCAAAAAGCAGCCATCTAACCTAATAAAATGTTTAC
Organism: Omphalea diandra; assembly: GCA_949677035.1. Taxonomy (NCBI): domain Eukaryota; kingdom Viridiplantae; phylum Streptophyta; class Magnoliopsida; order Malpighiales; family Euphorbiaceae; genus Omphalea; species Omphalea diandra. The sequence goes on along the minus strand of CATIWR010492809.1, from coordinate 25,654 downwards.
ATCCACTTAGCCAACGTCTTTTACAAGCATCAAAACACAAAACATTCTCCTAAATACCATTTTTCTCTCTCTTAATATATCTATGCACAGTTCTATCTTAACCTTTATTCCTGGGTTACTCATTTTTAATGCAATAGCATAAGCTGTCAAATACCTAAACTCCATTTTAAAACTCTCATCTACTTCTTCCTTTATGTGTTTCTTAGCTCTTAGCTTCATTCACATTAATTTTTAGCACTTTTTCACACTTTATTTTCATATGTTTAACCCTAAACTCAAGATTTTTGTATATTATATCTTTGAAATATTTGGCCAAGAAAGTAGCACTAGCACTTGGAAATTTGTACTCCTTAAAACACTATGTTGATTCACTAATTTCTTCACAACTAACCCAAGATTCCTGCCATCCTTTGAGATGAAGATTTCAAATGGGCAACCTTTTTCATTCTTGCATCTAACCCTCAATCTATAAGGTTCATTTGGATTGATTTTTAGCTTTTTTCCACATTTTACACCATAATTAGCCAAGGTTTCTCTCACCTCATTTGCATTTGCAAACGTCATTCTTAACTGAAAATACTTTAACCTATCTCCCTTTTCATACCTAACCCTTTCAGTAGGTGGATCACAGTCCTCTAAATCACTACCATCATCCTCACCTTCATCACTCCCATTCTCATTCACTTCGCCTACTTGTTCATCTTCTACTTCCTCATTCACATATCCTAATGGATTGGTATAAATGGTTTGATACAACTCAGGGGCTACATCAGTTATGCCTGATCCCTCATTTAAACTAAAATGGCCAGACTGTGTTGGTATTTCAACTTGCTCTGCCTCGTTATGTATTCCACCCTTAACTTCGAACCTTTGATAAACCTGATTCTCATTAACTTTTAACTTTAATGTTAGGGTATCTTGAGTAAAAATAAGGACATCAACGTCATGTTCCTCATAAATGTCCATCTCAATCACTCAACTATATCTACTAATGTAACTAATAATTTTCCTAACACTGTCATCATCATGCTGTAAAAATAACCCATCATTCAGGTTTTTGCTAAGTTTAAGTACAAATATAGACTTCAAATTAGGAACCCCTAATTCAGTCTTATATTTTTTCACAATATGAGTATAAGATAAGAAATCAAAGTCAAAAGCATCAACTATTCTAACTATTTCATCAACATATTTAAGTTCATCATCTTCAATAACTCATTGACCTCCCATAATGATAATGCAAATCAACCACAAAATCTATCATGCATGAAAGACAAAAATAAATATTTTAATACATACGGTAATCTAATATTTAATATTTTGTAGCATGTAACATATAACCTACTATATTATATAATCAGTGTTTCAATGTCCAAGGTAAGAAAATCCTAATAAATATTTCTTACAATCTCAAACCATATTATTGATTTTAGTATAAAAAAATATAAAAATCAATATAAAAAGTACATAAAGCTTACTTTACTAACAAGAAAACAAATAAAATTAATCTCACACATATCTTTTACTAACATGTAATATTTTCTCTAACTTCAATGCCACAATAACCTTTACTTTCAAATAAACAAAGATTTCACCACATGTATTGTAAATTTAGCTTCACTTAGAGTTAGATTTCGCAAATGAACAGTTTTTAAGGTAATATTATTTTTATAATGTTGGTTAAGGAAAGTAATTTTTTATTAGAAGGCAAAATTCTCATGCAAAAAAAGGTATTTATTGAAAAGTGCATAACGCTTGAATGTTTTTGTTAGAGTTTCTTAACGGTGCAAAATATTGTTAGCATTGTCGTCTGTTTGTTTAAGGGCTCATCTAACAAAATTAAAACATTTCTCATAGTTATTTCGGGAAAATTTTTGTATGACAGTTTATTTGCACCCTTATCCGAATATTAGGGGTTTTTGTGTACTTTTTTCCAAAAATTACTATTTGTCGGTCCTCGGACATGACAGCGGACAGTCAAGAGTCAATAGTCAAAAATACATAGTTTGTGAACTATGAAAAGACGATTATACCCCACAACAAACAATGACGGTCGTAAACCCGAGCTGAGAAGTCAGAGTAGCATCAGTGTCCCACTTTGTCCTTATTTCTTATTTTGGTCCCTCTTCCATAATCTCTCTCTCTTATTCATTTCTTACTTCAAAATTAAAATCCGCTTTCTCTCTCCGACGTTCCCTCGCAGATCGTGTCGAGATGAGCACCGGCGAGCTTCTTAGCATCGAGCCTCAGGAGCTCCAGTTCCCATGTAAGCTTTCTTCTCTTTACCACACTTGCTAGTAAGCTGCCTCATCCTTGTTTTTTTACTTTTTCATTTTTTTTATTTTTCCTTTTTTCTTTTTGAAAAAGTTGAATTGAAGAAGCAGATCTCGTGTTCTCTACAGCTGTTAAATAAGAGGGACGATTATGTGGCTTTCAAGGTTTTTTAATCTTTCATGCATTTTTTATAATACTATAATCTTGTTTCCTCCCTTTAATCTCTGTGGGGATTTTTTTTTTAATTTTGCCTTAGAATTTCTTAACCTTTATTTTCCTGTTAATTTTAGGTTAAAACTACAAACCCAAAGAAGTACTGCGTTAGGCCTAATACTGGGGTTATGACACCCAGGTCCTCATGTGATATCATAGGTCTGGTATTTTTTTTCTGTCTCTCCAATTACCTACTTGTGATTGATAATTTGATCAGGCGTGAAATGAGCATTCTTTTTAAGTTATTTAAGTGATTGATTGCGAATTTACTTGAATCAGTTACAATGCAAGCACAAAAGGAGATGCCTCCTGATATGCAATGCAAAGACAAGTTTTTACTCCAGAGTGTCGTTGCAAGTCCTGGAGCTGCCGCAAAGGATATTACTGCAGAGATGGTAATGATATCATTACTTAATCAGCTCATTTTGTTGTTTGTACTGATAGTTTTTTGCTATTTTCTATTTTTAGTTCAATAAGGAGGCTGGCCATCAAGTCGAAGAATCCAAATTGAGGGTTGTTTATGTTGCTCCTCCTAGACCTCCATCTCCGGTTCGAGAAGGATCAGAAGAAGGTTCTTCACCTAGAGCCTCTGCATCAGACAATGGAAATCTGAGTAGTTCTGAACACACAGTTGTGAGTGTTTTACGCCTTGGCTTCTAAATTGGAATGTATTTTGCTATTACATTTTAATAGATTGTCTTCTAACCATGGAACCCGGATCCTATAGGTTTCAAAAGCGTATGTTGAGAGACTGGAGCCTCAGGATGACTCATCTGAGGTATCCTTTTTTTTTCCCCCTACATCATTGAATTTTAAACTCTTATTTAACAGAAGGCAAAGTTATTTAGTGATGAAACTGTGAAAAGCACTTGTTTATGATTCATGTTTGCATTTGTTTTTTGGGTTTGTTTTGACTACTATAGTTTATTCATTTGTGACGATTTCTGAGCAGTTCATGATACTATGATACTGTCACATACATGCATTCGACTACAGAAAAGTATCTGTGTGTTGTCTTTTTTTTTTTTTTTTTTTTTTTTTTTAACATTTCTGCCCACTCGACCACTGTTGTGTTCTAGCTGAGTCTCAATAAATCCTTTTCAAATTCATTTCTTTTTTTTTTTTCCTTCTTTTAAATTCATCAACTATCTTGTTATTGGTTTACTAATTATGTAGTCTTGCACCACGTTAAAATCTGAAGTGCCTGGCTGGTAGTTGTTCACAATTGTGCTATTTACCAGAGCCATCACATCTATGGATTATGATTCGTCATTCATTAAAATTGATGCTGCATGGCGAGAATCTGGCCATTATTCTGTACTTTTAGATGCACCGCTACGAACACATTGATAGGACGTGAGCTGTGAGCCCTTCATATTTGCCACATTTTGATGTTTATCATTGAATCTGCTGTTGTTTGAACTATGGTTTGGATTTGTTCTAAGGTATTTGGCAAGTTAGTGGTGATAAATTAATTATTTTATGGAAAAATAATTCTGTCTCAACTTTAAATGAACATGATAGATCATTGCTATATTATAGTGTATCTGGTTCTTTACTTGTGGGACTATTTCTAATTTCAGGCTAGGGATTTGGCTCTTATTTCCAAGCTGACTGAGGAGAAAAATTCTGCCATTCAGCAAAACAACAAGCTTCAGCAAGAATTGGTAAGGCACCTGTTATGCAATTTGTCATATAATGTTTTTTGCTGGCACCTGTTCTGTCAATTCGTCATATACCGTTTTGTGCTGTAATGTCTCTAAGATGATCGTTTACCTTTTACATTTTTAGATCTTTTGTTGCTGAATTAGCATTAAGCGTGGGAAAATTTGAAAAGAATTTAACCTCTTAAATTAAATGCCTTGCAACTCAGCTAGGGAAGATTAGTAAACATAATTTGGCGAATGATAAAGACAAATTATACAGTTCTTTTGCATCAATTAAGAAATTCATGAACCAGCTTTTACTTCTCTTGATCACATGAGCTGTTACTAAATATATATTCCTCAAGCGAGCTGGAGTTACAGTGCTTATGTGGCACCTGGCTGTAATAACATCTGCTCTTATATTATGTGGAATACATGTCCTTTTATGGATAATGCATTATCAGTTGCTTGCAGATATGTTTTCTCTGCTTATGCATTTAGACGAATTAGTGCTTCATTTTGTTACGATTTTATTGTGGCTACTCTATTATACTTTAGTGTCTACTACGTTTCAAAGTTGTATATTTCATTCAACTATCAGAATGCTACTACAAGACAACAGTTGTAGTAAATTAGTTCTGTGATTTTATTGTTTAAATAGAAAAAATTACAATGCAATTACCACTAGTGCAGCAGCATATCCTAACACTGAATGCGGGCATAATTCTTTCCATGCAGGAGCTGTTGAGGCATCAATCCAGTAGAAGTCGTGGTGGAATTCCCTTTATATATGTTTTTCTTGTTGGCTTGCTAGGAGTCATTTTGGGATACCTCATGAAAAGGACATAACCAATCAAGTTGCTGTCGATGCTTTTGTTTCACATCCTGCCTGAAAATTTGGAATGACTGTTGTTGACATCAAATGTGTGACCGGTCAGAGGAACTTTTATATGGTGAGAGGGGATTATTCAGAGTATTTCTTTTGCCAGCTGTCGACTGTAAGAAGTTCAGAGTATTTAATAGGCTATGTAATCGCGTAGACCAAGCTTACCCATTTTGCGACCAACTTCTTGATGATTATTCTAGCACAACTCTCGCACCCCTGGATATTTCAGTATACGTGTTTTGTAGTTCACCATTTGCTTTTTCCTAACAAGCCACGCTGGAGTTACTTGAAGATGGCTTAAAAGGAATTGAGCATTCAACATGAATTAATAGATGTGTCAAGGTTTTATTTTGGATTACTGGTCAGCTGCAGCCTTTAGGTTATTCAAATTACCTAATATCTCATGTTTGTCTCAAGAGTCAAAACATGCATTGAAACAGCCAAGCAAAAATGATTCTTTATGTCTATATAACTTCAATGAGAACGATATCAAATTAAAATTAGCTTGCACTACATTTTACTCGATATAGCTAAAGTGAAGTAAATTCTGTATTGGGATAATTGCAAAACCTAAATAAATATTTTGTGTTCCCAACTTAGCCAGACATAAAAATAGCATTTAGCAACAATTGGTCTAACTGTTCACCTATAATAAACAGACTTTCAAGACCAGTATTAAAATTATTCCTTAAACGATGCACAATGAGTATGGCTTTGTGAATATGGCAGCTTCATTCTACATGAGGTATTAGGCCTGCAGATAAAACTAATATGGCAGCTTCATTCTACATGAGGTACTGGGTCTGCAAATAAAACTTGTTCCGGAATACAAGGGCCCATGCGGGAATTCTCCATCTAGTTCACCTACGAAGAGAACAAAAATGTAAAAAACAATTTATGCATTTAGATCACAGTTTATACCATCCTAATGTTACATTTGCAATTAATAGTGGTAATTCATTGTTTATCTAGAATTCCAGAATCCTAAACACTGCTGAAGCAGATTTAGACTTGTACATTTGGCCATCAAATAGGATCAATCTAGACAAATACCTTAGCTACAATCACTCGAAGTGTCAATAACGATGCAGGAAGAAAGAAAAATCATGTGAATGCCATTTCCTGTCCATACCTTGAAGATGAGATGCTACATCTGTAGATCATCAAAATCTGATACTCAATTTTCAGAACCTCGAATCATATTGCAACGACCAACAATCTTATGAAAATCATCAAGATTTAGCTGCAATAAAACCAGTCACAATAGCCAAGCATAAATGTCACCAATTTGATAAAACAAATTAATAGACATTATTTAACATCGAAGCATTAGTCTTTATTTGGAATAACATGAGAATGGAGACCACAAACACAAATCATCAGTTACATATTTTTTATCAAACAACTAATAAAGAGAAGCCCCTGATGATAGCAAACTTAGTATAGTGCACATTAAAGTTATGAGTAAATCAATATTAGGAAATAAAATAACAAGGCCTCATTTGGAATTGTTGGACTAGGATAATCAATCTTAGGTTTAGAACCTCTTTTGATCTTGACAAAGTAGATTGATCATCACTAATATTTCAAATAAGTGTTGTTTTTGCAGAATTGAATCAATCTCTCAAGAAGAAATGAAAGGAATTGATGAACTCTAAAGTAACATGTAAATTGCGACCGCAATCTAGGATTCGCGACCGCGACTCATGTTAAGACATGCTGAAATTCAAGCAGGCGAAATCGCAGAGCCATTCTCGGCCGCGACCCTTGGAAAGAAAGAAGCCAAATTAACACAGATGAATTAGCGGTATAAGTCTCGCCTGAGTCGCGACCGCGAATTTCAAAGATATTCAAGAGGGAAGCAAGTCCACAACCACAGCTTGACAAGTGTCCCAGAAGACCGTTGGAAGTCAAAAATCGCGGAGACATCTTGCTGGTAGCGACCGCGAATCTTGTGGAAGAAAGTTAACCATTTTGGCAGATGGATTCGCGTCCTTTGTCGCGGCCTATGCAAAAAAACTCGCGACCGCGACTTCTGAAAGTAGGTAAAAGACAACGGCTATATTTTCCTGGTGAACTAATAAGAAACTGCCACGTGGACTAGCCGTTAAATACAAACGGAGTTTCTCTTGAAGAATTTGGATTTCGTGACCGCGATTTCATCCTGACAAGCATTTAATGCAAGCAAACATTTAATTCAACCCCCCTTCTTGGTGCCTAGGGACAACAGAAATGATTCTCATATGAGAATTAAGTGAATTCTATTGATAAAATTCAATTTAAATGATTTCGTAGAATGAATGTCCTCACTTCTTTATTTTGTCCTTATTCATAAAATGGCACATTATTTCAAACAAGCATATTTTGAGTTTTATATGTGGACCTCATTAAATAAAATGATTGTTGCAAAACATGCCAATTTTGGCATGCATTTCATTTCTTTCAAATAACTTTATTTTTAACTTAAAGAATTGAGTATTATCAATTTTATAGTTTCTAGACATAAGACTATGCTAGATGCTTTAAAAAAAAAAAAAAACTATGCTACAGAAATGTAAACTAGGAAAGTACTCAACAATATTGACTGGTTTGCTTCGCTGAGCCAACAGAATAAACATACAAAGAGGCAAAAAATCCAGTGAACCTTGGTTCCAGATTAAAGTAAACAGCACCACAACACGCAAGGTCATTAAAAACCTTTTTCCACATCTCAATATCTTGAGATCTTCTGAAAGTTCCACCCTATTTAGAGAGTCCCTAGTTTGCACCTTCCTACAAACAATTATACATTTTTAAATCCTTTTGTTTCATTTAGACTGTCACGGCAATTCAGTAGTTATATAATTGCATTAGAATAATTGTGTAAAGATTAAGAAAAAATGAACAGAATGAAGAAGAGCAACAACCAACCTTCCCATCACTATCACTATCAAAGCAATGAATCATATCAGCCAACTCCCTGTCTGTCCATATAAAATCATGAGCAATTGCTACTCTCTGTAGATCTCTTACTGCTAGAAACCCTCTTCCAGCTTCTGTATGTCAGAATCAAACCATGTTAACCATTCCAGTCCAAAACTTTTTGGATGTCAAGGAATGAACAAATGAGAGTGTAACATTAAGCATACTAAAATGGAAAAGGTTAAACCTTCATTAATAAATTCAACAATCAACACTAAAACAATATCCTTCATTTCTTCAAAAAGTCTTAATACCAAACCTTCAGTTGAAAGCTTTAATTAAATATTCATGGTTTGTGAACTTAGTCAACTTGTAAGAGGCCAAAATTGGTATAGATGAAATATTATAGAGATAGGATTAAAACATAGAAAGACCGAGTAATGATTAAAACCTATCTGAAAGCCTGCATCTTTAATGAGCATGTAACATAAAAAATCATGATGCAGAATTCCAATTCCCTCAATGTCCATCAAGAAAATCGTTGCAACAGCTTGCATCCAAAATTTAATGCATAAAATTTCACTATTCATAAAACAGAGAGTTCCTCTTCCTTGGCAATACCATGCGAAACTCTTTTCAAGGTCCACAACATACATAAAACACAGAGGTGTCATAGAATTACCATCAAACTGAAAGAAATGTAAGACTACTTCATCCTCAGTCATTTGCACCCGATTGTTGAACTGCTGACCACAAAATAGAAAACAAAAAAGCATACTTTAAAAAAATGAAAACCAAATAGACTATAGAATATATCCCCGCAACATAAACACCAAACCAAGCCAAAACAAACCAATTTTTTTCTCTTCCTCCTTTCTGCATCCTCTTGAATGTTACCATTTCCCTGCTTACTTTCTTTAAGGGTTGCATCTTCCACAGAATCTTGCAATGAGAGAGCAATTGCCTGCATATCAAAGCTTAAAAATTAGCTTGCCCTTACCACTATCCTACATACAGTCATGGAAGATCCAAACATCCCAATATGGAAAAATTTACTCGACCCATTAGAGTTTACCTGCATTAGGTCATCATCATCTTCATTATCTGTGTTTTCAAAACTTTGTACAATAGGAACTTTCTTCTTAGGTTTTGAGATTCTATTCTTAACCTGGAGAAAGAAATTAGACAAAAAAAAAAAATTCTTTCTTAATACAACAGACCATTTTACTAATTTGATAAACCACGAAGGCTGAGAATTGCACGTTGGCTGAGACTTGCATGTTGAAATCTTGTTTACTTGCTAAATAATAGGTATATTAGTTATTTAATTAGTTTGTGATCTATTTCTAAGGGATATTATCTAAGAATTAGGAATAGTTGTTATATTCCTTTTGTATTTAAATTCTTCAAATGACCGCAACAAAGCAAGTCTACTTTTATTAAAAAAACTCCCAAGGTTAATTCTCACCTGAAGCAGAATACAGATCAAATATTAATAGCTTTGATTGGGACCTATCATAATTAGAGAAAGAAAACTATACAAAAAATGGCAAATTGCAATACCTTCGTAGTACGCGGCTTTGAAGAAGATTGAATGTGCACAAAATCTTCATCGTCCTCGTCGTCATCAAAATCATCATCTTGGTCGTCCTCAGGAAGATCATCAGGCCTATAATCGGCGTCGTCATCATCATCAACTGCCTTTCCTTTCCCTCTACGCCGAACTGATTTCCGAGGCTGACTGGACTTATGAGCTGAACCCATCAAGGAAGATGCCATTGTACGGAGACCCAAAGCCTCCATTCTTGCTTTGTTTTCCGCAATTCTCGATAGCCTCTGCTTTTCGTACTCTGATATACCAGCATCGCTACTTGGATTTCCAACCTCCTCCTCTTCTCCTTCTCCTTCTTCTTTTTCTAGTTCAGTATCTGATTGGTACTGTTTTGCCATTATCCTGCCCGCAACATCAAGAATGATTTGTTTGATTATTATATGCATTCTTCGTAATGACAAATGTGCCCTCAAAATGTTGCCACGTAAGCCGTTGTTTTCCCGCTGGCTGAATCCAACCGAACCGCATGTTTCCTAACCTGACCACCATACCGCATAGCATCTTCGGTTGTTGCGATGCCATGCTAACATCTCCCACCAACGGTTTCCTATAAAAGGCCTCCGCCAAAAGAGCTAGCAATAATATATCCTCAACGTCACCATAAAATTAAGAACTACAGAGTCTATAAATAGATCCCTAGAATTAACATGCTTTTAAATTTTACTTGACCACTTTTCTCCTTTTTTTTTTTTGGTTATCTGAAATTTTTAATCTTCTTGAAGATTGATGTGCATGGCTTCGCTTGTGGAAATTGAGAGGTACAGATTGATAACACTATCAGTGGCTTGTGCATGTGCGGGCCCCTGCCGTCCTCCTTTATTGACTAGTAATAAAACCCTAATTGTGTCTCGGCGGTGTTCGAAACTCAGCCGTAGGCTCGTCTTAAATGGATCTAAATCTGCGTTTCCGCTTCACGCCAACAGCATTTCCATGATGCGCCACTTGATTACGGCCGTTGCTAGAGCTGAGCCCGATAGGCTCGGCCACCAGGATGACAAACAGGTAGCTTCTAATTTCTTCTCCTTTAATTAATATGCCTAATTCAATATGACGTGTTGGTCATTTTTATGGTAATTTTGAGCATAATAATACTGAAAGTTGTAGTGATTGATCGAACACATGTTTGGCATTGCTTCTGCCAACAGCAGCTTCCCCCAAACCAAAAAAAAATAAGTACGACTTTGAAGCTTTTGCAAATAGCTATTGAATTGGCTTGAGAATGTAACTAAAGTACCTTTTGGAATAGCTAAAAAATATCTCAAAGCCTAGAAATATTGTAGTTCTAATCAACAATTATATATATATATATATATATATATATATGTCGCTACATGCTCTAAAGCAAATTGACTTTCAATGTGAAGATTCTCAATTGAATTCAGTGTGTGCAAATTGTTATTCGTTTGTGTGTTTGCTATTGAGTGTTGACAACTGAATGAGAGAACTGAAATGGGTAAGTTGTAGGAAGCCAACAAATGCTATAAATTACCAGCACAAGAGGAAAGTGTTTCAGAGCCTCGACAAAAAGGGAGTCAGTTGAGGAAAAGAATTGTTTTTGGGCTTGGAATTGGAATTTCTGTTGGAGGAGTTGTATTGGCTGGAGGATGGGTTTTCACTGTGGCTTTGGCTGCTGCCGTATTTATTGGTTCACGTGAGTACTTTGAATTGGTTAGAAGTCGTGGAATTGCAACAGGAATGACACCTCCCCCTCATTATGTGTCACGAGTTTGCTCTGTTATATGTGCTCTCATGCCCATTTTTACCTTGTAAGTCTAGCAGCTTGCGTTAATTTGGTGTTCTAACTAAATTGAGAATATCTGATTAAGTGATTTGTGCTTTGCTGCTTCTTCAATGCTTGTTGAACAATTTCTGTTTTGATTATTATTTTCATGGTGGCTTTATATTCTATATGTCTAATCATAGTTATTACACATTCATTCATGAGTATTTTTCATATTTGTCACCTCCTACATGTAGACATCCAATTGCTGTTTGCTTCCTTTGTGCAATCTCTAAAGCTTTTATCATGTGAAACTTTTTAATCCCATCAAAATTTGAAAATCTTTGGTTCTTAAGAGTTTATTATCTTTGATGTGACACTTCTGGATTCAATTTTTTGAAGCATCTTTGGATTTAAGCTTTTCAAACTATGTCCAAGTCAAAATTCTTTGATATGTTTAGTTATTATATATTAGTTCGATTGAGTTCTGGCTATTATTTATAGATGCTTCTTCCTTTCTTTGATTTTTTCAAAACTATGACCACTTTCTCATAGTAAACATAATTTGCAATGACAACTAATGTTGGCATCTTTGGTTCTAGAGGCTGTTTGATGTTAGTTGCTGACTGTTGCTTTCTAATACATGGTCAGGTATTTTGGTCAGATTGACATTCCAGTGACTTTTGCTGCCTTTGTTGTTGCCATGGCATTGCTTCTGCAAAGAGGGAATCCTCGCTTTGGTCAGCTCAGTAGTACTATGTTTGGATTATTTTATTGTGGCTATCTTCCATGTTTCTGGGTCAAGCTTCGATGTGGCTTAGCAGTTCCAGCCTTGAACACTAGTAAGAAACTAGTTTTAAGCATATTTAGTGGAAAGGCTTAATTTCAGAAAACTGGAGTTGCTTTATATTATAATTTTACCATTTTCTTCTTTTCTTCCACATAGGGTTAACAAATCATCAAGCACAATAGTGATGATATATGTTGTCACTCGCAAAATTATTAATTCTGCAGTATCATAGGAATAGCCTCTAACTTACTGAATCATACATCAAGTTTATGGATTAATGAGAAATATGCTACACAGTTTTTCTACCATAACTTGAGCCTTTGAATTGGATGCTCTAAGTTTCATGAATGACTAATATATAAAATCCATCTGCTAGTCCTATTTGTTTCACTAGTCTATATAAGATTCTCATCAGTAAAATGTTCCCTTTATTTGAAATCCCATAGAAATTAACACAAAACTGAAACAGAACATTTTACTGATGAGAATCTCATATAGATTCTAATGAAAATGTTATGCTGTTAAAAGTAACATACAGAGACGATTGATGGATGTTCTAACACTGCCTCTTTCAAATAAAAGGCCAGCACTTCCTCATTTGTATTTCACTTTATGTTTGGCAGAAATAGGAGCAGCTTGGCCCGTTCTTTTTGGTGGCATAGCTCACTGGACTGTGGGCCTTGTGGCAACCCTGATTTCTATGAGCAGCATCATAGCTGCAGATACATATGCTTTTATGGGTGGCAAGGTATTCAGACTGCAAACACATAGTCAGCCGACCCCTAGTTTCTCTTTAAATAAATGCCAGAAGCAACACTTATCACATCCAGTGAATGACGCATATATGTCCATGCATGTGTAAATGTACTAGATTATTACATAAATTCATTCTTGGCCGTTCATTTGCAAAATGTACTACAATTATGAACATTTAGCATTTCTGAGCTTTTAGCAATTGGCTATTTTCTTTTCATTAAACTTTGAGAGGTCAAAATTTTTATGCCCAAGTCCTGTTACAATTTTAAAATATTAAGTCCTGTTACAATTTTAAAATATTTTTTTATTGAAAGTTTATCAGTGAAAACAAAAATCTCCATGACTGCAGTTCTCCAACAATGAACAGAAATTGTAGTCTCAAAATCAAAGATATTATCAGAAATGGAAAGGTAATAAATGAAATATGATCGGTTCCTTGAGAAAGAGGATTGATTTATTCTTCTAGTTATTTGAGGCATGTGAATATTCAATTCACTGGGTTGCTGGAATAGAAGGATTTAGCAGGCTCTATTAAGTGGTTTAATTCATCATCATCTTTTTCTCCTTCCTTTTATCTTCTTTCTTTGCCCCCACCTTTCTTCTTCTTACATCTCTGTATATATACTGTTGAAACAGTGTGAGATGGTTTTCCTTCTCTAATACAGGCATTTGGGAGGACACCATTAACTACTATTAGTCCAAAGAAGACATGGGAAGGGACTATTGCAGGTTTAGGTGGCTGTATAATCACTACTGCGATACTATCTAGGATTTTTTGCTGGCCAACATCGTTGCTAAGGTATCTGTCTTTCTACATTTGAGTCTTAAGGATTGTAATGCAATTGACATGTTTTCTAAAGTATGCAGAGTAACCTTTACTCATTTTAAAGTATTTTTCTTGCTCTGTTCCCCTCCCTCTCTCTCTCTCTCTCTCTCTCTCTCTCACACCCCCCCATCCCATATACACTCATTTCTTATTAGAGTTTTTGTGCATTAGTAGTTCCAGGAAGCATTAATATAAGCAGGCCCAATGCGAATGCATTTATTGTACTTGTTTATTGCTTGAATGCCCTCTGGAATTGGACACATACATTCATGTAAACTTTTCTCTGGTTCAATTATTCCAGATCAGTATAAGCAGGCCTAATATGAATGCTTTTAGTTTACCAATTTATTGCTCATTTATCTATTGGAATGGGAAAATGATAAGAAAAATAGCATAGCCTATATGTTATAAGCACATAAATGTCTCAGTGCTTTCTGTATGTGAACACAGTGTAAAAAGGCCAAACCTTTTAAGTGTCCAAATTCTGTTAATCCCTACAAATTATTGGTACTATGTACAATTCCAATAAATTAAGAGGACATTTTGGGCGGACTTTCTTGATCAAACTGTTTCTTGCTTTTACAGGCACTCCTGGAAGCTACACTGTAAGAGTTGAATGTTGAAACATGCAATAATATTTTGTTATAGTTGCCCAATAACCATTTTAACATTGTAGTATGATGAGTTATATCTCATTTTATATCTTGCATAGAAACTTTGCATGCTAGGATGCCTCTCTAACTAGCTGAGGTTAGTACAGAAATGATAGTGAATTTAACCATATCTCTTTGTTAAGGACCATAAGATTAAAATTTGTATCTGGCAATGAATTAAGGCAACATTTCATTGAAGTCATGATTTGGCAACCTGCTGCCAATGTTAATACATTCTGCATTTTTTCACTTTCTAGATAACCTTGGGAAGTAATATTTAGTGAGCTGGTTTCTGTTGGAACAAATCTTAATCAACATAAAAGAAGATAGGAAGAATGTCTTAGCATACCCTGAATTTATCCTGTTGAAACTACTTGTTTTGTAATGGATGATGTATAACAATGAATTTGAGAAATCCTTTTCAATGTTTGCCAGTGCAATAGCTTTTGGGTTTCTGAATTTCTTCGGGTCTATATTTGGTGATCTTACGGAGTCAATGATCAAACGCGATGCTGGTGTCAAGAACTCTGGCTCTCTCATACCTCGACATGGTAATGACTTTTAGAATATGGTTAATTCTCTGACAAGGCATATTGTGAATCTTTTGAGACTTTCTTGATGGATGGTACCTATATTCTTGCATTTTATTGTTGAAGGAATTTTCTTGCCATGTTATCATTTTTTTTAATCTTTTCTCTTGGCTCAATGGAAGAGCATGATGGCTTGAGGTCATTATCTCTATTTGAATTCCCATTCTCCAACCATCTGTGCTAGACCTAGGTGGCCTTTTCTTTCTTTCTCTCTCTCTCTCTCTCTCTCTCTCTCTCTCTATTTATTTATTTATTTATATTTATTTTTTTGGGGGAAGGGGGGTGGGTGATAGTTGGGAGATGGTGGTACATGACTAGTTTATGTGTTTCATGTAAGTTTTATTGTTGCTTTTTTTTTTTTTCCAAAATTAAAAAAGGCAAATTTGTGTTGTACTTTTGCATATGTGTGTGCTGCCACTAAAATTTTACCCAAGCATCACTTGTTTTCAATCCCTGTTTCCTTCACATTTTCCCTTTTTGACTCTAATTAGTCTACCAAATGATTTATTGGAAAGTATAAACAAATAAGTTAACAATCTATGCTATGATTTGTTAGATTTGCAACAGATTCTATATCATTTATATATCAAAAACATAATGGACTTTCAAAGCTAAAACTCATTTTTCCTGAAAAAGGGAGTAAGAACGCTCATGAGTTATTTATAACTTTATGGTATTTCTTCAGCAAATGGCTCTCCTTTGAAGATTGCAGTAGACTATCATAAATTTGTAACCATGCCCATGCATGGATGCCTTGGTATAGTTTGGTTGTGCACTGCCTATGTCCACAGAGAAAGGGAAAGCATGTCACCATTATGGGTTTGATTAGGCTACTAGAACCCGGAAAATAGTATAAAACCTTAAACTTGTGCATTAAGGGCCCTGTAACCTGTCCTCCATCTGTCATGAAACTAGTAATGGGTCCTTCCAAAGATGGTACATAGTACTTGGCATTGAAAGGTTAGAAGCACATGCTATGTTGAAGGAGAAACAGAAAGAGCAAATGCAGGGTTACTGATTTCCTTGGTTCTCTCTACCTTTTGTATGGTGTCACTTTGTTGGATGCTATTGTGCCTTTACAGTGTACTTTCTGTTTTTGCAGCTTAGGTTTGATGATTATATAAGGGTAGTTTACTTCATTTAGTAGGTAATCACGCTTCAAACATTTTGGTTTTATCTGACCCTTGGACAATGGTAGCATGCAGACTTTAGTCAATACACTAATTAAAGCTTTTTTCCATATATTTGTATCCTCATCAGATGATTATCTGTGTCCATCATGCATTTGAGTCAATGTCAGGGATCTTATTCTCTAATAATTTATTGTAAAACCGACTACATACAGGGGGAATACTGGATCGGGTGGACAGCTACATTTTCACAGGTGCTCTTGCATACTCATTTGTCAAAACATTCCTACCACTTTATGGAGTTTGACATGAAAACTGACAATCAACAGCTAGAAACAAATTACGAGAGACAACTTTTGGGGTTTTCATGAGTCTGGAAAGCTAGATGAACGTAGATGATCAAAGTTGATGAACAGATGGAAAAGGTTTCTTGCTATAAAAATCTCAGATTTGCTACTCTATCAGTTCTGCATAATTGCTCGCCCGCAGTTTTTTTTTTTCAAGAAAGTACCCTGTTGATACCCTAGAACCACACGAGATTAATTGTGCTTTACTGGGAAATGTCATTTGGCGGTTCTGAAGTAGCTTGGATTCGTGCTGATCTCCAAAATAGAGGTAGAGTCTGTTGGCTGTGAACATTTTATTTTTCAATGCAACAGCATATGTCAGCTTACGAGTGTTACAACTTTCAATAATGATAAGTGCAAGAATTTTTTTTTTCTTTTTGCAAGTCTGAACCTGTCAGGAAAAATGACCTTTTCATCCTATGGCTGTGATGCCTTGATTACAGTGATTAATCGTAGAAATTCAGTTAGTCAATTATATTTTTCAGGTGTTGCATGAGAAAGTATAACAGAGTTGCCGTGAAATGAATACTATTGGGAATAAATTCATACTGCAGGAGTTTATCCTTTGTTTCTTAAGGGTAAAGGCTGGAATAAAGGTTTCAAATCCTCACCACAAGGGCACCGATCCGATTGCCAAAATCTTGGCCCAATATGCCCACTAAACTATTGTTCGAAGGGTCGCATGGAATGTTACTAGTTCTTTGAATGTAGACAATTTTTCTCGGGGAGTTGTAATGAGATTAGGCCATCTGATAGCTTCCTTCTATCTAAATGTGCTGGAGGTTCAAACAGATAAAATCTTTGTTTTTGGATGGTTTCTCTACTTCTTATAGAATGGCACTTCAATTTATAATTATGTTTTGTAATACTTGTTGGAGTCTCAAAATTGGACGCATCATCTATCTTATCATAATAATCCTGGTAGCAATGAAGATTTGAAAAAGTGAGAGAGTAATATTTAAATAAAGAATTTTTTTTACTTTTAATAATATAATAATTGTCAAGTAAAATGTGTAGGTGGAAATTTGTGGATTATGATATATTTTGACTTGTCAAATGATAAATTTAACTCAAATCCATAGATTTTATAAAATCTTTCAATCTAAATGATATCTAAATATTAATAATTTCATAAAAAAATAAGTAAAACTTTAATAAATTCTTTAGCTCATAATTGTAGAGTCATGTTAATATATATATATATATATATATATATATAATTGATTTTGTCCAAATTACATATATCAAACATATTATATATAAGAAATTTTTGAAAATGTGAGCTTCCACTCGTCTCAAACTCTGCAAATGACCCATATTTCCATTATGAGTCGTTAAGACACACCCCAATTTTGACTGACTTGATTGTATATTTGATTAAAAACTTAAGTTTTTGGTTTAATTTCTAGTATGGCCAAAAAAAAAACTATAGATAGCCAAGCTAATTCAAGTTGACCAACAATTTTGTTTTATTTTTATCATTTTAATCCATTTATTCGATTGAAAGAAACATGGCTTCTTCAACCATGCAATCATGTCAAACTTAACACCAGAAAGAGAGGTCCACAAGAAGGAGAGCCCTAAAAATCCCGCCAACCAGTGCTCAATAATAGGGTCCTTTTCAAATAGCAAAATGAAGCCATCATTACTCGTCAACCTTTTAGTGCCGTCCAAAAACATATGATAAAAATAAAAGCAAAAGTCACACTCTTATCCCGTAACCGAAAGGACTACTATTATTCATACCAAGTTGTGATGCGCCAATTATTTCCCCAGGCAACTACCACCTAATGACATGGTCCTAAGTATTCTCAAAAAAAAAAAAAAAGAAAAAAAAAAAGTGACATGATCCTAAGTAGTCAATGTTTACAAATTCTTGTAATTTCACGTGGATTTGTTTCTTTAACTTCTCTTGTTTGGCCTTGTGTTCCCATCATTCTTTTATGTTGATAATTGTTCTTGACACATGGCACGTCTAAAAATTGCAACCCAGTAGCCCATGGCATGTCCAATTGGCAAATCTTTTTAATTTTCTTTTTTTTGGAATTTTAAGAGAAAGATTTTCTTTAAAATATTTCCCGATATGACTTCATGTTTGTATGCATATTATCTCTTTCTTAAACATTATAAAAACTTCAAATTAGAGATGGACAGATTGCAAACCTCTTCTAATGGCACAAAGCAAACACATAATATTCTTATATTCAGAAGGAAAAATCAAAATTTTGTTGGACATCAATAATAAGGCATTGACCAAAAAGAAAGAAACAATTACAAGTAACTAGAACAGCCCAAGTTTTGATTTCTCGAGAAGAAAAACAACAAAATGAAAAAGACACGACAGAAGCGAATGTTAGGTTGACCTAGAACTAGAAAGAAGGAAGAAAGGATGAGAAAAACAATGCCAAAAAAAAAAAAAAAGATAAATAAAGAGAAGAGAAAGAATGGAATAGAATGGCAAATAAAAGTCAAGGTATGGAAAGAAGCTAACAAAATCCATGCAAAAGTGGCATGGACTCTGGAGTCAAAATCTCCACCATCACCAACTATATATGAGATTTGGAAGTGTCATAAGTATATTAGGTTGTTTCTGTTATTGGTTTTGAGGGCCTACCATAAGTGACTTTTGATGAGTGCTTTCTTTTGGGTTTTGGCACATAACAAAAGAAAAGAATATATATATATATATATATATATATATATGAAGAAAAAAAGAAAAAATATTATGAAATACAAAAATGTGTGGAATGCGTTGTTTCTAAGCTGACAAAGAAAATGGAAGAAGAAAAGAAACAATGAAGGAAACTTAAAGAAGAGTTGGAGAAGATATGGTGGGCAGGGCAAGCATCTATTAAAGAAAAGAAAGGGAAAAAGATCAGTTGATGAGCTTTTACATTTTCTTGCACACGCACATCCATGCATGTAATCTCTATCCACCTCATTATACTACCTTTTGCTTTTCTTTTTGCTACTCTTCTTTCGTTACCTATTATTACTCTTTGCCTTGGATGCTCACCAACTAAAAACGTTTTTTGGCCTTAGCCCCTACATATATTAATGCTCTTTCTTGTTTTTTAATATATATTCACCATTAACAAATTATTTAATTATACAAATATATATTTAACAAAAATTAAAAATGGCTTCTTATTTAAACAAGTAGGTTTATTATAAAATATATATAATGATGAAATGTCTTCACTACTAAGAAAATATTTAGAACACATTTTAGCAAAAAAATATTCTATAAAAATCTACTAAATTTTTAAAATAATGGACCAACTCATGATCCTTTTCCACATAGTGGAAACTTGGATTAAGCTCAAACTAAGTGAGTATGGCTTTGGATGGTTGAAATTAGGGTTAGTGACCCACCACCAACAATAATAATGAATTTTGAAGAGGACAAAAAACTGGCAATATAATGTGTATGTGGAGCGTTTAGAATATGAAATATGTATTAACCGAATTCCCCCACATCACTTGTTCCTAGGATATGTAGCTTGTTGAAGACAAAAGTGCTTACCTCAAATTCCCAATGAAAAGTTGATTATCATTATATACATACATCTACTTTCCAAAGGTCGAGTAATTTTTTCAGGTCTTCCAAAAAAAAGTTAGCTGCTTTTATGGGCTTCCATATCTAGAAGATGCCTTTGCCTTCACTCTCTGAGATCGAATCTGCTTTGCCTTGTAAGATTGAAATTGAATTGAAGTGACTAAAGGCAAACATTAACAATAGATATTTTGAATTTGGTGTTTGTGATAATGATATAAGGGAAGGGAAAGCCTCTTTTTTCTATACATTTGCTTATGTTCCTTCCCTTTCGTCCATCCCATCCCCACGTACGTTGGTCTCACAAAATTAAATCAATCAACATGTTGCATCTCTTGCATAATTATTCCTAAATCTATATATACCTCTTTAACTAAGTGTCATATAATTATAGTGAACAGTTAAAAACTACTTAATTAATGGGTTTAATTTGCCATAATATGAATTTGTGTAGGGCAAGGGTTTTTTAAAAAATTTAAAACTCTTTCACATTAAACCTCTCCTCTTTAAAATCCCATTCTATAATCTGACAATGAGTACTCGTAACTCTACCTTTTTAAAAGCTTTATTTCTGTCTAGATAAGCGAATTCTGTTTGTTACTGCATGACCACCCCATACATAAAAGCAAAGCATGCTCCCCTCCACATTTTAAATTAATTCTCTCCATTTTTCTTAAGTTACTGATCATAAATTTTGGATCATTTGGATATCAACAATCTAACGAAGTAGGTTTTTAAGTATTTTACAGTAGGAATTAAAATTTGAAATTCTGAATAAGTTATGAAGTCTATAACGTATTGAAAATATTGATTTATGCATACTATAAAATTATTATGGGGTCCATAATGCAGCAATTTCAAGTAAAAAAAATCATTTATTTTAGACTCAAATAGCTCACATTTTTATTTTTGAAAACTGGAAATTTTATTTTTTCTTTTTATAATTTGGATTTGGATTTTTATTTCTGTTTGATTTAAATTATTTGATGCTATATAAACTTTTATAAGGTTATTTAAATATTTGTTGACTAATAATTTTCAATTTCTGTTCTTTTAAATTTAAGAGTTAATTATTTTTAAGAATATCGAATGTTATGTCAATTACCCTATTGGTTAATTGAACTTAATTTTAAAAAATAAAATAAAATTGTTCCCTCTCTATAAACTAGTATGTTAAGTGAAATGCATCTGTAACAATACTTGTTGCCATTTTTGCGAGCTTATCATAATGACAAAGACTGTTCTATGTCTCTCTTACCATTAATATATTCCAATGATTAAATAAATAGCATATCTATTATCAATGGTGTTTTTCTTTACATGAAGATCTATGGGGTCTTCTCTTTTCCTTGCTACGAAATGAAAGTATTTATTCCAATCAAACGATCTGTAAGCTCCACTTCTGAACAGGCTCAAAACAGTTGCTTCAAAAACGGTAAGATCCAACGGTGATGATCAACCCATTTAATGCGTCGCATGATGAGATCATATTCGTTCTCTTCCATTTTCTCGCCATATATTTTTGGCATCGCAGTCACCCAAGTGTACGTGCAACCGTCAGTGCCTTTTTGGCTCTGTATTTAATCTGTATTTTACAGCAGCTTTTTGGCAAAACATATTTTCTTTTTCAAAATTACGATTTAGTACAAATAATAATAAAACAATACATCAATCCATTTTTCAAAAATACTTCTAAAATCAATTTTAAATATATTAAATCAATATATAATTTTACACTTGATTAAAAAATAAAATGATATTTAAACATGAGTAAAATTGATATAATTATAATTTTATTTGAACAATTACACATACATTTTTTAAATTAATTCGATACATAATCTAAAATGCTACATATTGATATTTTTATGATTGGATTAACAAAATTAAAAATCAACTCATAATTTAATTCATTTATAAATTAAAAGTACAATCATTACAAAATATTAAAGCATTACTTAATTCAACATCAGAATCAAATTTTAAAAAATTGAATAAATCAATAAAAAATCACGATTTTTTTTACACGTACTTAGTTTATTGACAAACTCATAATCAATTTTATTTTTTTACATAATATTAAATTTTATAGTTAAATATAAAATTTGTATATGATTATCTATTAAATATAATAATATTACAATTAATAAAAAAATTATTATATTATTCTTATTTTTAATTAAAATTTTTTTAAAAGTTTAAATTTTTATTATTACATTATTATTTTAAATTATTAATATTTAATTTAATAATTCGTTGTATATATAATTTTAATATTTGATATTATATATATATTTAATTTAATTTTCATAAGAATATAATTTTATTTTCTAAGAAAATAGTGAAATTAATTATTTGTCTATTTAAAGGAATCATATTCCTGTTTCGAAACCTTTTTTTAGTGAATTAAACGCAAAGATTTTAAATTGCTGATTTTGATTCTGATTTCGAAATAAATTTTTTGTAAATCATGCGAATGCTAAGTGTAGCAAAATCTTGCTCTACTAAAAGCCTTAAACTGTACAGGTGGCACCACCTAAGATTGCGACATTCATTGGCTCGTTCTGCATTATGGGTCCCACTGGGAGAGAGAGAAGATATGTATCAATCCACTTGTCATAATCAAGTGTCGCTGTCGCCACTGCTACCAATTGCACCAAATAAGACAACAAGTGTCCATCGTTGGATCCATGTTTGGTACAGCGTGCAAGGAGAGTTTCTCTTATTTCGGAAGTTTGGATTAGTGAACTTTGGGTCCCACCGTTGTACTTTCCAACCAGCGCCTTCCACGTATTAACTGTTCACATTTGTTCTACCAGCGTATTGCACGTTAACAAAGGCGAAGCCCCTATTAAGTCTCAGAGCACTCAAAATTTTTCTAATTGCACTCCACTTGGAATGTAGAAATGGAAATCTTGTTGCTATCAGCTCTCCTCTCTTGCAATTTTAATACATTATTGTGATTTAATTTTATTAAGAAAAATGTTTTATTTTCAAATCAACTTTTATGTTTGGAATGATTTAAAATAAGAGATAAAGTAAAATGAATAAGAAAAATAAAAGAGGAAATAAACTTTTCTCTGTTTGAAAAATGAAGAAAAATATAGGAGGAAAAAATATGATTTTATTTTTCTTTTTCTATTTTCTCTCCAAAATGATGGAGAGAAAATATAAAATATTGAAGAGGTTTTTGTAAATTTATGTTTATGCTCATGATATATGTACAACACATTTTCCTATAAAAGGATAAAATATAAAATATATAAAATAATAAAAAATTTTTTTTTTCTAAATAAAGAAAAATAAAATTATTTTATTTCCTTTCATTTTTATTGAAATATGAAGAGAAAAAATAAATAAATTTTATTTTTCTATTTATTTTTTTAAAATAAAATTTATTTTTCTCTTTATTTTCTTTTCTCATTATGTAATTTTCCAAACACAGAGTTATGCTTTGAGAATATGTGCATGCCAAATTTTCAAGTTTCTTAGCTTATACCCTCTATTTGTTTAGAATTCATTATGCCTATCAATTTTCGTTGAATTTCGATCAAGCATTACGAATTCTGTGGAATTAAAAACTAAATTTCTAAATGAAATCTTGTGCATATTAAAACATTGTTTATTTCAAGGAAAATAGTTTTATTTATAAAAATATTTTAAAAAATATATTTTTTGTGTAATATTTTTTTAATATTTGAACTATATTATAAATTATAATAAAATTTAAACTCCATTTTTTAGCGAAAAATATTTTTCTCTATTTGGTGCATCTAGAAAAATTAATTAACGAAAAAAATATTTTTTTGGTCAAATGAAAAATTAAATCATTTTTTAGGAAAATAACTTATTGTATTATGGACTTTAACAAACTCATTCACATAAAAAATAAATTATATAAATACATATATTTACTATTATCAGTCATTTTTTACTACTAACACTCATCACTAGTTATCATCGATCAGTAGTTATCACCAATGATAGGTGAGACTCAAAAAAAAATTTATTTTTAATATATTTTTTTCTTATTTTAAATAATTAATAGTCCAGATATAAAAACATTTATGATATAAATTTTATTATTATTTTATAAATCAAAATAAAAATTAATATTTTTTATAATTTGGTCCAAATATCAGAAAATATGTTATTCATAAATAATTATCATCTATTACTATTTATGTATGTTATTTTTTAAAACCACAAGTTAAAAAGTGTGAAAATGGCATAATCCTTTTTTCTTGGTTAAGATAAGTTTGAGTTGGCTTTTGAAAGGGGAAAGGCAGAAGTACCCTTTAACTTTGGCAAACCATAGAAGCCAATGCAACGCAAGCAATGTTTCTCCAACCAGGATATGTGTTTGAATCGACTCATAGAATGCTTGGTTCAATTATAATTTTAAATTTATTTTATTTATACAAAATTTTTTATAGAATTTATTTACAAATAAATTATATATTTTATATGTTATAAAATAAAAGTAAAATTCATTTAAAATGAAATGAACTTTACATTTAATTTAAGTGTAAAATTTATTAAATTATTTTATTTTTAAAAATATCTTTGTTATTTTTAAAATTTTTATAAATATTAAAAATATAAAAAGAGAGGAGAGAAAGAAAATAGAGAAAGTAGAAAAGAGAAAGAAAAACAAAAAAAAATATTTTAGTTAAAGATAATTTTATCATAATAAAAAAAAATTACAACTTTAATATTTATTTACAAATTCTATAAAATTTAATATAATTTAATTATGACTAATTCTAAAAATTTACTGAAATAGAATTTAAAATTAATTTTTGATTATACCAAATATATAATATAACTTTAATAATGAATTTTGCAAAAATTATATAATTCATTTACATTAACCGTTTGCTTCATTTTGATTTTTTTTTAAAATATCAATTATTTAGTCTCAATAGCTAAATTTAAAAAATGATACCGGTCATCTACTTCTTTCATGGATCAAGTCCTGAAATCAAATTACAATTCTAACAAAATTATCCTATTATGTGACCTAGGAATCAATAGGCCAACTTTAATATATATATATATATATATTCATTTAAAAAGTGTTTAAGAAAAATTTTGTGATTGATTATTTACAACCAGTACTGCTACGCCATTCTTAAATTGAATAAGCAAACAAATGATGATTTTAATGTAAAGCCAAAAGACAATACTCTTTTAATGGACCACTTCTTTTGTCTCAACATCGCTCATCGAACCATAGGGTTTTGCGTACTATTTAAATTACAAATTATCCCAAACCTAACCATATCACAAAACAATTAACATTAACAATAATAATTATTAGATTGTTTAGCCATTACAACACTCCATGTTCATATGGCCCTCGTTTTTTTCCCATTTATTATTAATAAATATTTATTATACAATGAAGCCAAAAGAAGTCTCTCTCTGATTCTGTCTAACAAAAGCATACCCAATCAAAACTAATTTGTGTGTCGATGAAGAACTTCAAAGGTGCTGAAAAGAAAAGCTATCATATACTATATACATATAGAAAGGGCATTAAGATAATCACACAAGAGTCTAATGATACAAGACCCATGTGATTTCATCAAGGCAGGAATTAAAAAAAGGGCCAATGAAATTCTAATGAATTCAATGTATGATAAAACAAAGTGTAGTCTTGTGCGCTTATATATATATATATATATATATATATATATATATATATATATATATATATATATATATATATATATATATATATATATATAT
>CATIWR010492737.1:0-27169 GCA_949677035.1 Omphalea diandra | reverse complement strand
TATATATATATATATGCAAATTTGCATGGGTGTTTTGAATCAAAGCTGAAGGAAGAGGATTTGAGCTTAACACAGCCTTGTAGAGGCTTGCCTGCCCATGTAGACCATTTGTATGGGCATGGGCATGAGCATGCCCTCGAAGAAGGACAAAAGATGTGATCACAAGTTTACATGCTATGCAAATATTTGCATGGTGCATCACCAAAGAGGCAATTTGCAAGCTTCTAAAACATTTCTATTTGCTTCCTTTTTTAAACTTCCAAGCTTTCCACTGAGTATCAACAATAAGAGCACTATTAAGAAATCAATCAAAGAAGGAGGCAAAGCTTCAAGCAATAGGCCAAGATTAAAGAAGTGTTAAAAGGGTAATCATTTAAGAGCTTAAAGAATGAAGACCATGGCTTCTCCCACATATAGTTTGATTATTTCTTCTTCTCTTTCTTCCATTATGAAATGATTCTTTAATAGCTAGGGTGTAGATGGATCTTGTTTGACTTATTCTAGTTTTCTAGTCTAAGTCTTTTTTGTTTTATTCATCCTTTGTGTTAGTAACCATTGTGAACTTCTTATTATTTATTAACCAATTATTAATCATATTTAGTTTTGTCAACTGACTATCAATAGATGTTTTTCATGAAATTGATCTTTAATGATTCCCTTAATCTATTTTATATTGAGAGACTTTAATAGATTATTGCTATCACTAGGGTCTTGCTACGTTCGACAATTGCATGATGTCTAGCAATTGAGTTGAGGGACTTTTAGTTTAACATGCCATTATATGTTAGTTGATACTGAAGGGAGATTAATTAATCACCTTAGTGATATGATAGTAACATTAAAAGAATGAATCAATTGGATGAAATATTAGAAACTATGAGAAGTTAACAATTGAAGTTGAACCCCCTAGCTTTCTTATTCCATTGATTGTCCCTTTGTAATTACTTTGTTTACAATTAAAGTAATTTTTGTTTACAATTAAAGTAATTTTAAT
Source organism: Omphalea diandra (assembly GCA_949677035.1). Taxonomy (NCBI): domain Eukaryota; kingdom Viridiplantae; phylum Streptophyta; class Magnoliopsida; order Malpighiales; family Euphorbiaceae; genus Omphalea; species Omphalea diandra. The sequence goes on along the minus strand of CATIWR010492737.1, from coordinate 26,175 downwards.
CTTTAGTTCCTTTAGTCTAAATAATCATTCAATTAGGATTTTTAGATAATAAAAGGAACATTAACCTTAGTACTTTTTGCACAATCCTCGTGGGAATGATATTTGTACTCTTATACACTTTATTACTTGTCAACTTATACAGTTAGAGTTTAAGGGTTATTTTATACTTAACACTGGAAAAATTGTCATTAGAGCTAAAGACACTTAGACACCTAGTCCTCCAAAGGTTGACAACTAAGACTCCATAGAAGGCAAAAAAAAATGTCAAGGCAATTAGAGGAAAATAAAAATCCTCTTATAAAGTACCTACTCTGACTAAAAGAAACCATGGACATGTATCAATCATATAAGTCTAGAAGGCAAAATGTGCATAAATATGATGCATGGCATGCACCTAGATTTCACCAAAATATGCCCATGAACACTTATCATAATATGCATATGCCTCTTTAAAAAAAAAAAAGACTAGTTGAATGGACACAATCAACATCTTAGAAGTCGTGGTTATACTTCTAAGTGATTTCCACCTAGGTTCAGTGCATAAAAAAGGCATACACTTAGGAAACAATTTTTGCATATTATTCCTAAAGCCAAAAATCATGTATATTTTAATGGTGAATGTTATTACTATGACATGTATAGCCATAGCGTTTACCATTGCCATTCTAAAAAGCACGATGAGAAACATAAAAGAGTTATCCCTTAAGGACCTAAGATAATTTGGGCACCTACGAACAAACAATTTATTTTCCTCATAAGTATGCTTGCAATCCAAAGAGAAAAAATATGAATGGTATCTTGATAATGGATGTTCCAAGCACATGATAGGGATACTAAGATCTTCACCAAACTTGAAAAGATAAAAAGGACTTAGGAATGTCTCCTTTGGTGATAATGGAAAGGTAAAAACAACAGGGATATGTAAGGTAGGTAAGGATGTCGACTCATACATCCTTAACCAAGTTCTTTTAGTTAATGTTCTGAAACATAATCTTCTTAGTGTAAGTCAATTGTGTGATAAAGATTTAAGGGTTATGTTTAAATCTCAAGCTTATTATGTGTTAAGGATGAGCGATAACAAACTTTTGTTTATAGGTGGAAGAGTTCAAAAAATTTATGCTGATGATTTAAATTCTTTGACTAAAAAAATTTCAAGTGTCTTGTAATAATAGTAGATGAAGGGTGGACTTGGCATAGGAGACTTGGACTGGCAAGCATGGAATTGATCAACAAATTGAGGAAGGATATTAATGATCTTGCAGGTCCTATGGATGAGCTTGACATTGAAGAAATTAATAAAGAGATGGATGGTAGGCAAAAGGAGGATGACAAATCAAATGATGGTGTACCTCCTACATCTCTAAATGTAAAGCAAATGGTCTAACAACTAGAGAATGATTGGATTTATAAGAAAGATCATCCCATAGATCTCATTATTAGTGATCCATCTAAAAACATGTTGACTAGATCTTTCAACACTTGCAATAATCTTGCCTTTGTTTCTCTAATTGAACATAAAATAATAGATTATGCCATTAGAGATGAGAATTGGGTTCTTATAATGTAAGAAGAACTTAATCAATTTGAAAGGAACAAGGTATTCTAAGACCTAGTAATCGCTCCATCATTAGAACCAAAAAGGTATTTAGGAACAAGCTAGATAAGCATGGAATAATATCTAGGAATAAAGCTAGATTGATAGCCAAAGGTTACAACTAAGAGAAAGACATATATTATAATTAAACCTTTGCCCCTATTTGAAGGTTAGAGGCAATTAGGATTTTACTTGTATTTATTGCATACATGGATTTTAAACTCTTTCAAATCGATATTAAAAGTGCATTTATAAATGTATTTATAGAGGAGGAAGTGTATATGGAACACCCTTCTAGTTTTAAGAACCATGAACATCCAAATCATGGTTTTATGCTCACTAAGGCCTTGTGTGGCTCAAAACAAGCTCTAAAAGCATAGTATAATAGGTTGAGTAATTTTCTACTAGAGACTGGTTTCTTAAAAAGTTTGGTAGACACCATACTTTTTAAGCACAAAAGGGATATTTGATTGTCTAAATACATGTAGATGAAATTATCTTTAGTGCCACTAATGTTTGCTTATGTGAAGAATTCTCCAAGGTGATGAAAAGTGAATTTGAAATTAGCATGATGGGGAGCCCAAAAATTTTTCTTAGATTACAAATCAAACAAAGAAAAGAGGAAATCTTCATCAATCAAGAAAAATATATAAAAGAGTTATTCAAAAAATTTGGCATGAATACTAACAAACCATATGAAACATAAATGAGCACAAAAACCAAGCTTGACATGGATAAAAATGGTAAGGCAATAGACTAAAAGTTATATAAAGGTATGATTGATAGCCTTATATACTTTACTACTTCTAGGCCAGACATTATGTTAATGTGTGTTTGTGTGCTAGATCTCAATCTAACCTAAAGGAATCACATATGCATGATGTTAAACAAATTCTCAAATACTTGAATGGTAAACCAAACTTAGAATTATAGTATCCTAAGACATCCCTATTCAACCTTAGAGTATATTTTGATGGCGATTTTACTAGATGGACCTTAGATAGGAAAAGTACTTTAAGAACACATCAACTATTAGGTGAGTTATTAGTTTCTTAAAGTAGCAAAAAGCAAAATTCAATTGCTTCCCAACTATTGAAACAAAATATATGGCAGTAAGATTGTGTTGTGCATGATCCTTTAAATTAAACAATAACTCCTTTATTACAATATTGTTATGGATCAAGTTGTAATCAAATGCGATAACATAAATGCAATCAACCTAACTAAAAATCCTATATAACATTTTAGAGGCTAACATAGAAACATTAGACATCATTTCATAAGAGATTATATGGATAATAGAGATGTATTATTATAATTGTTGATATTAACCATCAATTGGTAGACATTCTCACCAAAGCTCTAAGTGATGAAAGAATGTAGTTCATCAAAAGAGAGTTAAGGATGATTGATGGTAGCACTTTATGAAAAGCTTATCTAGGTATTCCCTTAATTCTCATACTGTATGTTTGATGTTTGAATTGGCTACTTTATGCTTTGATTGAATGATTACACATTTAAGCTTTTAGATTTAATGACCAAAAGTTAGAATTATGGAATATGAAAGTTAAATTTTCCAATTTCAATTGAGTTCATGATGTTATAGTCATTAGATTTAATGAAAAAATCATCAGCTATCTTTAAAAGGTTTTCAAAATGCTTTAAATTAATCAACATCCTCAATAGGAATTAAAAGTTAAAAATGGTCATTGAATGACAAAAATGATCGTTGTGTGCCTATAATTATAATTAAATTTGATGGAGGATTACCTAGTTACGTCTTAAGATATTTCATGGTCGTTGCTAAATCCCAATAAGGCATTAGTGGATTTCTCAATGACTATTATGAAGACTTTATGGTTATTTAAGTAAAGTAAGTAAATTAAGTGATCTAATAGTTAATTACAATGATCATTGACCAATACGCATCGATCATTGCCTTTAGTTCTAATGGTCATATTTTATTTCTAGGTGTTTAAACAACCTACCCTATTTTACCAACTCACTCAAATTATCCTCTCATAACACTTTTACTCTGGATCTATGCATTCCCTTCTATGTTATTCTTCTTCCACAACTCTCTAAACTCCTAAATCAACTTCTTAAACATCAAATGACTTAAAAAATCAGCTATGACCAAAAGAGTTAAGTAAAATGCCAACTGAAACCCTCAACTTGACTTTAACTCAAATACTAAAGGTAGAATCACCTGTGCACTTGATGTCAAGAGAAAATGATTTTGGTTATTGAACCTTCTTCAGCTCTATTATACTAAAGAGGCCTAAGACTGGCATCAAAGGCAAAAGAAAGGCCAAGATAGTTATTATTAAAGAAACAGAGCATGAAGCTTTTTACTAGGATTCCATCATTTATTACTATTGCACCTCATCAAATTCAATTTCTCAACAAGTAGCAAGACAAATTGGGCTTCAAAATGAAAAAATGAATATTAATAAAGGCAATGTATAGATTTGAGGGATTTAAAAAGGTATAAGCTTATAGATGAAGTAAGGAAACTCATGAAACGAACTAGATATGAATTTTTCTTGAAAATAGTTAAGTCTTTTTAAACAAAGCTCACTATAGAATTTATAGTTACTTTAGATGTCATTTATGACAACTGTGAATTCATTGAAAACCCTAGGAGCATACACTTTAGACTTTTAGGAAAATCTTACAAAATACACCTAAGGACCTTTCCTAATGCTTTAAAGTCATTAGTGATGGCTATTTCAAGGAATCCATATGACACTTAGAAAAGTTTTAAGAAATGTCATTGATTATGAGACGAATCCAAATAAAAAGGTTTCATCTCCTTCAAAGGAATTAAGTAGAAGAAAATCAAGAGTTGTACTCAAAGAAATCTCTAAACCTTTGAGCTTTAAAGATGAAGAAATGGATGATGAAGGCGTGCTCATACCAATTCTAAAGGATGTTAAAAAAGATGCCTCAAAGGAAAGCAAGGTGAAGCTTAAGCAAGTTAAGTGTTATGAATGAAAGAAGTTGGGTCACATCAAAAATGGTTGTCCCAAGGCTAAAGTTAAGAAAGAAAAAAAAAAAGAAAAAGGCATACAAAGGCACTTAGGATAACACAATCTCTTTTGTATCAAGTCAATATGAAGAAGATAAAAAAAGAACAAGGAGGGAGAAAGCCAATTTATGCTTAATGGCATTTTAGAAAAGCTCCTCATCTAAGGTACAACTAAATCCTTTTATATATTGATTTATATGATGATGAATTAAAGCTTCAAAACATGTTTAAGGTCAAAAATCTTATAAAACCCTTAAAGTCCACTAATAATAATTTTGATAAAAGTTTTGAAAGAAATAAAATTTTAAAAACAAATTGATAGAATTGAAAGACTTTTAATGCCTTGAAAATGGAAAATAAGGCCTTACTTAATGATAAGAAATTTTGTGAAATTTATCATCTCAAAATGAGAGTTTTAAAAAGGAGATTTTAAGTTTGAAAGACTCTCTCACCTTTTTATTAAAAAAATTAGATTTAATTTTAGGCTTTGAAAAGACTTCAAGGGATAAATATGGTTTAAGCTTTGATTACTCAACAGCTTGTACCTCAAAAATAGAATTTGTGAAAGCCTCCTCCAAAGTTAGAACTTATTCCCCCTCATCATCTAATACACATATGCATAACCCTAAATGCTTGCACTCATATGCAAAAAGGCCTAAGGCTAAACATGTTTTCATTTTAAGTCTCCAAGATAAAGATCTAATGAGAATGCACGTCTCTCCTATTCCTAAGTCCCAACGTACTAAGAAGTCAACTCATGGCCTCTCCATAAATAGACTTAAAGGTGAATTTGTTTGGCAATACTTTTATTATGAAAATTTTGTCCATAAGACATGTTTTTGTAATGGAAGGCTAAATTATGAGAATCTTGTTCGTAAACCCTAAGGATCTAAAAGAAAATGGGATTGAAAAAAGCTTAATTTATAGGTTAAGGACTCCTTCATCCAACACTTAAAATGGAGTATCTATAGATGAAGGAAATGACTTAAAAGAAGGGATAAGAGCTTTAAGTGACAATTGGCATGAAGCCATATCTAAAGTGTTATGTGTCTCTCCATCCTCTCTCTAATTAAATTGCATTTGTATGCATAATCTCCACAAAAGTTTCTATGCACTTTAAATTGAGATAAAACGTTAGTATATGCAATTTTTTTTTTAATTCTTTTACTTCATTCTCTTACTAAAATTTTATATTTTTATATTTATTTTTGTTGAGTATCTCTTTAATGACCCTAAGGTTTAAGGGAGATTTACTTAAGTGAAAGAATGCTTTTAAACCTATTTAAGAATGTGATGAGATAAGGGAGATATTTTTATATTATGGTTTTATTTTGTATTTCTTGGAAATATTTAGATTAAAATTTTCATAATAATTAGTTTCTTTGATTTTTACAAGTTTATGGGTCTAATGGTTTTTATTTAGCAATTGGTATCATTTAATTTAGGACTATCTCAATAATTAGCATCTTTGAATACTAGTAGTTTAGGATTTTTCTTAAATCAATAATTTGTATCATTTGACTTTATTTGTAGTTTTTTATTTGCATTTAATAGTTGGTTTTCTATGATTTTTTTTAGTATCTTTTATTTGTTTTCCTTTTTCACTCTCTTTTATCATGAGGACAATAATAGGGATAATTATTAATCCAAAAGCTATGTGTGTGTGTGTGTGTGTCCGAAGGTTGCTTCTTTGTATAGATGTTCTTAATTATCTAAAACATAGAGAAGTTATAACCTTATGATTGGAGATTTCTCCTTAAAGCATTGTTGAAAGGTTAACACTTAAAGAAGAAGATAAGGCACACCCTCAAGAACAAGGCTTTAGAAGACCTGGTAAAGCCATAAAGGAAGGGTGCTTGAAGAATTATCTATCTAAGCATGGAGACATTTGTTTAACCTTTAATATGCTTTTAAAGATGGAGATAAAACATCTTAAGGCAGTAAGACTTAGAAATGTTAAAGGCATTTGGTGCAAAAATAAAAATAAGAAGAGAAAGGTCATTGCTCCAATGATCATGATAGGAAATCAATAGGTGTAGAAGGAAAACAATAAGTGTTGAAGTTAGATAATAAGCATGTGTGAAGTCTTGTTGATTTCATTCTATTATAAACAAAGGTGCCCTAATAACCATAGAAAAGATCACAACAGGCATTGATAGAAACCAACAGGTATTAAGGAAATTTTATATGTGTTGAAAAATCCTTTACGAAGCACCTTAACTAATTTATGTGAGCTAACAATAGTGGATGGATATGTTAATGATGATGGTAGAAATTCAATGACCATGGGAAAACTTCAACAGGGTGTTTTTAAGATCTCTACCAACATATGAAAGTTCAATAAGTATTAGAAATGGATGTTCAAAATTCAATGACTATGGGAAGGATTCAATGGGCATTGAAAGGTGTAATAACTAGTTTTTCCAAAAACTACCAAAACTAATCCATTTATCTCTACCATCTAGTTTCTAGGGTATTCATATAAAAGGACCCTCATTTGAAGATTGGTATAAAAGAAAAACATCTTAAAAAGGTTTAGCTTTTATTATGCAAACCTTCTTTATGTTGCTTTTTGTACATTGGATTAAAGAAAGTCTTGTGAGTTTGTGACTAACTTTAAGTTAGTGAGAGAAGGATTTTTTTATGCACTAATTGTATTCATTACCTATCAAGAGGCTTAGACACTTGGAAAGAATCTCTCCTTTACCAAGTGGTTAAGATTTGTATTAGGCCTTAAAAAATACCAAGTGGTGGGTTGTCTTTCTTATTGCTCCACTAAAAGATAGGATTGTAAAGGTTCTTCCTTAACTTGCAAAATAAAATGTTATTCTTGAGCTTGAAAAAAGAAAAGTAAAAAGACCTAAGTGATTACCTAGGGAGTGGACGTAGACAATTATCGAACCACTATGAATTTGTGTGTTTCATTTTCCTTCTCTTTCTCATCTTATAATTTTTATTTGTTACCTAATTCATCCCACTTCTTAGGTTGCTTCCTCACCTAAGTATAACACAATCTAATGGAAATTGCACCACAAGACTTGTTTTAGCTTTGATGCATGGTAAATAAGAAAAAGAAGCTATAAAGTAAGAAAAAGAGAAATTAAAGGAAATTGCAAGGATAGGTGTGAAGGCAACTATAAGAATAGGTTCTACATCAGCACCTTCAACTACTATAGCTCAAAAAGCTTCTTCAGCTGCACAAGTGCCTACATTAGCACAAGTTGCATTCCTCACCCCTTTTGAAGATAAGTGCTCCAACAATTAAGCATACTTAATGCTATTGTTATAAGGCTTAAAATCGAGATCATAACTCTCCAAACCTAAGCAAATAGACTTGGAATTGAAATTAGAGATATACCTTAGATTATATGGCTAAAGGTCTCAACCTTCACCCTTGCTCAGATTCTAAGGATCAACAAAATATTGATAAGGATATTAAAGGTGCTTTTAGTTCCTATCCACCAGAACTTGAACCTAAGACTACTTCTAATCCCCTAAATCCAAAAGATTCTCACTAGGATCTTCTCTATTTATTTCTTTTGATGTGTTTTCTAAATGTTTATTAACTGAGTTGATGAATGGACAAACATACCAAATTTTTGAATTTTTGTAATTGTATATAACACTTCTCTTTGTTCTCATTTATGACTATGTGTATGCTCTCATTACGTATCGCCTTGCCTTTATACATTCTTTTTCATAATGACAACTAATTTTGAGCTAGAATAATAGACCAACAACAACAACAATAAAAAGAGCAACAACAAAACAATCCCTATAGTTCTCAACTCCTTACCCTCAACTATTCTAAACCTTTTACCAATTGTTCCTTCCTCCAAAAATGTTCAAACTTTTTTTTTCCTTTATTATTATGCTGATGAACATGGACTACTTGTCTTTCATTCGATGAATCAAATGTTATATCCTTTTATATCAATCTTCTAATGTGTTTCCATTTGTCTATATTTTCTATCTCTATTGCATTTTTATAATAATAAAAGGACAAGAAACTAAAATAAAAAAGAAACTAAAAGGAAATATAATGAATTAAAGGAATATAAATGAGAAAATGAAACAAGTGTTGACATAGGGGGAGAAACATTAAAAAGAAGTCATTGGATAATATATTAATTTAAAAAAGGGGGAAACCTTTAAACTCTTGACAAAAAGTAAGAGACATTTATACTTAACTCACATTGCAAAGATTGGAAGGCTTTTCACTATAAAAGAAAGGGAGAATTAAGCGAATAAGGCAATTTAAATAGGTTATCTATAGGTGTTTACCAAAACTTGACATAACTTGATAATTTGTATTTTTTATCTATAGATGTTTGTCATTATAAAAAAAAGGGAGAATTTTAAACCTTCTAAGTTCTAGATTTTTATTTTGATGATTTCAAATAATTTTTTATCTAACATTTATGCAAGTTTTATAGTTTGATCTTGTAAGTCCCTCAACTTGCCATTTTATAAAAAGGTTTAAGTTGTTCCCTACTCTAAGATGATGGAGAAGTAGAAATATCAGAGATTAAAAAGTCAAACATAGTTAAATATGATGGAAGAAGTCCCAACAATGATTAAAGTATCACCAACGATTATTGAAAGTCAATAATTGGTGTTGAAGTATTTTAATGACTGGTGGTGAAACACTTAAGAAAAATAGAAGAATTAATGAGACCTTTTGAAAGTACCAACAAGGAAGGAAATATAGAAAAATAGAAGAATTAATGAGACCTTTTGAAAGTACCAACAAGGAAGGAAATATACACAAATAAGCATTTAGGATAGCTAACAAGCATTAGAGTTTCATAGCGATCATTAAAAAAGGCTTATAGAACTGGCTAAACATTTTATAGGTACTAATGGGACGTGGACTACCAAGACAATAACAATTGATCACATTCCAATAAGGCATTGACAATTTCCAACAATAATGAGAAAAAACTTAACAAAAAAAAACTAAGCCTTTTGTATAGGCCAATGATGGTGGAAGATCTCACAATAACTATTTATCAAACTCTAATAAGGCATTGAAGTTTCTAATGACAATAGAAAAAAACTCAATAAAAGTGGTTAAACATTCTGTATAGGCCAACAATGGTGGAAGGTCTCACCAATAAACATTGAACAAATTCAATAGGCAAGGGCTAGAACTAACAACCATTGGAATGACTATTACATGAGGAAAGAGAAGTTAATTACATGAAAAGTATCCTATGGCTAGCACTAATAAGCATTAGATTATCCTAATAATTATTAATAAGAAATTTGATCTATAACCAATAATCATGAATGTTACAACAATAGGTGTTGATCAAGCACCATAATTGCTAAACTCCACCAATAAGCAACAATCAAGCATAACGACTATATGGGTAATCTAATACAGTATAACGGCTAGTTCTTGCTTTTCTTCATATATAAGGAATCAAATATAAGCAATTCAGTAAGAGATGTGTTCTAAGTGAATGTATAATATTTTTAAGTGACTTTCCAAGCTAAAAGAGTGATCTAAAGCTTTAATAGTTTAGCCTTTAATTAAGCTTAAGTGCTTATGTGAGTGATCTTTAAGGAAAAATAAGAAGTTCAAGCTTTCAAAAGGCATTGCATAAACTTTACCATCCTAAGCTCATTGTAAAGTGTAAGTTCTTTGATAAGTTGTAATAGCTTGAGCATGAGAGTGTTCTTTCTACAATACTTATACATTTGTGTGGGGATACTTTTTGGGTAGCATTTCAATCTTTAAACCAAATGCATTGTTAAATGTCTAAAATAGTACCTACAAACTATCTTGAAAAATGCTTAAATAGTGCCTCAAAACTATTTATCAGAGCTTGTGTAGTGCTTGCAAACTACTTATCTAGCCTTTTAAGAAGTGCCTAAAATCTACCTTCAGTAGGTTAAAGTAGTGCCGATATAAATTCATTTGTAAAAGTTGTTGATAACACCTTTAAGATATCAAGTTAGTGAAATTCTTCAGCGAATTTAAATGAGAAATGTAGGCTTGGATTTAAGTCGAACCTCTATAAATCTTAGTGTGATTGATTTGTTTCTCCAACACTTTGAAAAAGTTTGAACTTGCCACTACTTTATTCAACCTTCCTTTTCTAAGGCATCTTGGGACAACAATTTGTAACTCTTTTGTTAAAACACTCTAGTCCCTTCATTTAATAACTTGTTACCCTTATTAGAAAGTTATGCACAATTATTGCAGCTTAATGATAATAATTTTCAACAACTTCAAATGGATTATCTAAGCCAATAGCTCCACACAAATATAAAGAAAGGTCATCAACAAAAGCTCAATTCAAAAAGGTAGGGTTTTATGCAATGTACGAGAGCATAAATAAGAAGAGAGGATTTTAAAACCATCTAACATATAGTGATGCTAAAAATAATGCTCAAGATGATAAGTCTCCTCAAATAACTCAAAGAAATGATAACAAGGCTGGTAGAGATGAGGCATGACAAATTTATGAAAAGCGTAATCACATAGCCTTAAAGTGTTTTCATAGGTGAAATCACTTTTATCAAGCATATGATATTTCACTAGTATTTGTCACTATGATCATCACTAGTGATCTAGTCTCAAAATGGTCTACCCATACAATTGGAAATGCAAGTGCATTACATAATTTGAAATTCTATACTAGTAATTAGGGGTGGACATTATTGAATTAATCTATAAATTGAATAAAATTGAATTAATTTAGTTCAATTCAATTATAATTCAGTTCCATTTGAATTAAAATGTTTATAATATATTTTTAAAACAAATAATATATTTAATAGATTGCTATATATGTTTAATATAAATAAAAAATTTCAAATAGGTTCAAAATATCTTAGTTTGATTTGATATAGATTTAACTTATTTCAGTTTGACTCTAAATAAATTTTATTCAATTCAACTAAAAAATTTTCATCAAAACTGACCCAACTAAAATCAACTTTAAAAAAAAAAAAAATCAAACTAAACTAAGCCTATATATAAACTAAACTCAGAAATCAAACTAATTTAATTCGGTTAATCTTTCCGTTTGAGATATTTTGTGTCCGCTTTTACTGATAACCAAGTTATCATGGTGTATGATGGTCCAACACTCTCTCAAGAAAACACTCCCTAAAAAAACAAAACACTCTAAAAATTAAAATAGGTCCAAGAATTCATCTTTCTGAGTTGATGTTGTCCAAATTATTGCAAAATATTTGAATTGAATCATTAGACTATAATAAAATTACTAATAGAAAATTATTCTTAGTTTCAAATTTTCTTTTTTTTTTTTTTTTTTTTGCTTATTGTAGAGTATTTTTTCTTATTTTGGTGTGTTAATTTTTCTTTAGTCTTTTTAGTGCAACCAATGAATTGTATTTTGGAAGCTTGTATTCTTTAATAAAAATCAACTACATTTTGGCAATTATTGACAATATATAAATCGAGTCACCTATTATAGAAGGACCCGGAACCAAATAATTCAACACTCTCAATTACACATGTTAGGGATAGTTTCTTATGTTAGCAATAATTTTCAGTGGAATCGACCATGGTGGAGTCTTTTTGTGTTTATTCAACAGACAAAGAAATGAGAGGCTTCACGCTTACCCCCTTGGACCAATTGACTAACTAAGAAAGAAAGGCTAATGATAAAAATGTGGTTACGTTACGTCTGCTCCAAGTCTACATTATGTAATTTTTTTTTATTTGACAAAACAAAATATTATTTATGTATTCTTTAATCAAAGCACAGGCACACCTTATCATAAAGATTATCATATTTTATCTTAACCACTACGTTAAATAATGTGATAAAGCTCATAAAATAAATCCTAGTTAAAAGCGTATTTATGTTGTGTTAAGAATTTAAGGTATTAATTTAATAAAAAAAGAATTTGAGGTATTAATTACATAAATGTCTTATTCTCAAAATAGTTGCTAGTGGATGTAAAATAAAAATATGACATCAATAAAACCGTAACGCCAGCATGTCTTTTATTAAAGAATTAATTGATCTTATGAAATAAAATATATGACACTAGATAAATATATGCATGTTTGTAAGATCATACAAGTACATTTAATCATTTTATATGAATCATATTTGTCTATAAAAAGTTATATAATAAATACATAAATGATTCATAAAATTATTTTGGGATCCTTAAACTTGATGTCATATGAGAAATAATATAGTTTGATATTATAGCTATGTAGCTCCCGCTATGAATTATTTGTGGTGATAATTGAATGTGTCACAAATGAATTGAAGGTATATAGATAGTAAATAAAAGATTCACCACCTGAGGTCTTAAGGAATATCTCATATTATTAATTATTGGTAAAGATAGTAAATAAGTTGTGTCAGGTCAATTTTAAGTCGGATCATTTTTAAGTTGGATCAATTCAAATCATGTTTTTTTTCTATGGGTTCAAGTTGGTTTCTTTCGGTTGTGATAGGTTAAATCACTCATAATTTTATTTTTGAAAATGAAAAATATTTTTTGTTTAATAAATTTTAAATATATTAATAATTTAAATCAAATCATTTTTATTGATTGACAAGATCATATTAATACCGAGTTACCCGATAGATCAAGTCAAGTTTGACTAAAAAATTTTCAAGTTATTTTATATTCAAACCGTTTCAAATTTCTTATTAGATTACATCAAGTTCAAATTGAGTCGAAAATTGACATCTCTAATGATTAATCATTCTTATGTAACTGATCAAATTAATTTATGAAAAAGTTTTATAAATTAATTTTAAGAGATCAGTGGCTTACCATGTAGGAATAAGTTAGATTCTACAATGAAACAAGTAGTTAAGCTGTTGTATACTTAATTGATTTTAAAGGGATTGAATGGAATACATAGTGAAATAAAATAACTTCATTCTTATTTCATATTTGGCTAAATAAATTAATGTATTATGCTAATAATTTCATATATATTTTATTGATAATTCAATATATATATATATATATATATATATATATATATATATATATATAAGCTTTTAAGCAAGCCTGTTTATTGCCAACAAAAACTGAATGTACAAAAAATAAAAAAAAAACACAAAAAAACAAAAAGAAAACCATACAAGTGGAGGAGACAAATTTGACTCAAGTAGGCCAGATTCAACGCGAGCCATAATCCTTTCGCTAGATTCATCGAGTCATTTAATATGATACTTTAAGATTTGATCTTTGACCCACTTTTAATTTTAAAAATAAAAATTCAATCCATAATTTGATTTCAATCCATAATTTGTTTATACATTGATATTATAAATAATTTAAATAGACTCGAATTAAATTTATGTAATGAAAAAATTCACAATTCAAAACTTAAATTATGGTCAATTTGACATGTTTTTCGCCATATACAATTGATGCAATAAAAATAAAATTATTACATCCGAATTTTCAAATTTTCTTGTTGGGTGATGGATGCAGATGATTTGCAAATTTTGGATAATTAAACGAAGTTTATTACATCTAACTCGGATTCTCACTAGTCGTAATCTCACCAACCCCAGAGACTGACGTCTTCTCTATGGCTTTCCTTTCACACGCTATCGCCACATATATGGACCGTAAATACTGTGGCGTCAAAAGCCACCACGTGTAGGTACCCAATGATTCTGTCGATACCAGTAAATAAAGAGGTGGTCGCAAAAGAAAATCAATACTTCGTAATGTGATATATTTAATGATTAACCTGAAGAACAAGATCATCGATTAGAAATCTTGTTCCTATAATCTATAGTATGCAATGGAGAAAGAAAAAGCCTTAAAAATAGGAATGGTCATGATTTGATTAATCAAATTACAAGAATCAATTTAAATTAATTGGTGGGTTTTAGTTTGAAATCTGTTCAAATAAAAAATCAAACGAAAAGAATAAAAGATAACTGATTTGAATATCTAAAATTAATTAATTATCAATTATATATATATATATATATATATATATATATATATATATAAATACATCAAATAATTAATATTATATTATATATATATATAAATACATCAAATATATTAATATTATATATTATAAAACAGTTTTATATACAAATTTATATATAAATATGCATAAGTATATTTATAAATTATTATATAAATATTTATATATAATAATATAAGTATATATTTATAAATTAGTCAATTCGATTAATCAATAATCATTTAATATAAAATGTCAATAATCAAACTGAAAAATAAAATTTCTAAAATAAAAATCCAAATTATTGAACCGATATAACTGAATTTTTGAAATCAAATTTTGCCAGTTTTTCAGATTTTTTTCTTCTCACCCTTCTTAGAAATAGGTTCCAACTAAGGCTTAAATTTATATTTAACATAATAAAATAATGTATTACTGAATAGGGTTAAGAATTGATTGACTAATTGGACATTGCTAAATTTTCTTTCATAAGCAAAAATTTATACCAAAGCAATTTTTTTTTTTTTTTAAAAAAAAAAAGAGGGAATACCATCAAATTTAAATGCAAGAACTCAACCCTACACTTTGCTTTTTTAAAAAAAAAATAATATTAAATTTTCATAATTTAAATGGGAATTAGGTATTTAACTTCTCTATAAATTAATTTCCGCTTTGCACCCATATAATTTGATGTCCTTTATTATTATTATTATTTTTATCAAGTCATCATCAACTCGACAATTTTCATCAATTAAGTTTGTTCCTCTTTCACTTAGCTCTGGGTTTGTCATTATGTTTAGGGTTTTTCTTTCTTTCCTTTTTCTTTTTTTTTTTTTTTCCCTCCTCCTATGGCTTTTGGAAAGTAACCAAACACTCAATGTTTTATGAAATATAAATATAAATGTTTAATGCTTTACAAATCTTAATTTAGGATGGACAGACAATCAGCAATTTGATGGATAGATTTTAATTATGAAACTGCAACTCAAGGTTGCAGGAATCTCCTTCTACTTTCTTATAGCAGCATCTTATGTTGCCATGTGACAACATGCTTTAAGTTTTTTGTTTAAAATACACAATACAGTGTTTTTTTTTTTTTTTTAAGAAAAGGGATTACACCAAACTTGATTTTTTTAATTAATAATACAAACACATGGGTTAAGATATAACATACTCATTTACAAAATTATGAAAATTTTAACAAATATAATAAGGCAGAAGAAGATTTTCCGCAATCCGAGTTGCAAGAAAATATTGTGTTTAATTAAATCAAATGAATCTTGTTGTCAAAAATTTATAAATATATGACTGAGCATATGTTTTATAATGATTACAGTAAATAATTAGTAACGAATAATTCCTTATTATTGCATTTTTTTTTAGTAAAATTCTCCCAAAATTAGATTAAGTAAAAAAAAAAAAAAAAATTATCTTAGAAGATAAATTTTGTCTAGATAAATTTTTTAAACTCTTAAAAAAAATTAAAAAAGACCAGACTGTTAGAATTTCAACTCCTCATTTTCTATACTACTGCATAAATACCTAAGCACCATCTTATTAGCCTCATAATACATCTCCACATCTGAAACTGTAAGATATGTGAACTTTTCTAGAATGCATCTGATAGCAAATTGTTATGTGCGTCGTATATCAAAAGTAAACCCAACTAATTGACGGCATATATAACCAACACACAATCACGAGCATTTTCTTCAAATGAAGCTTTGAGTAGAAGACGGCCAGTCTTTCTGCCTTTGTCTGTTTGTTTATTTAATGAAGATCCAACGTATCAAAATTCAAGTACATGTGATAGACTCCATGCTTAGCTTTTAGCTTTGATGATTGTGTATCTGTCTTTGAGATTTTTAGATCTTGAACTCGAATTCTTCCTTTCCTATTGTAACTAATGTAAAATAATAATGATAATAATACCACTGTAGACTTGTTCCCAACGTAAATTACTCTCGACTAATAAACCACACTTTAATGAATCATCGTAATGGTTTTGACGCCAAGCAAACGTGATCAGTTAATGTTCTATAAAAAAACAATAGGTATCACCCAAATTCGGAGTGACATAATAATATCGCCCCCATGACATGTTTTGATATATTTTCTATATTTTTATGAATATAAAAAATAAATAAAAGGCATTCAAAATAAATAAAAGAAATATTTAATAGGAATAAAAATAAAAGAAAAATATAAAAATATATATCTTATAATTTAGCTTTCCTCATTTAAATTTTGATGTTTAATTTAATTGAAATGATAACATATGATATATGTTATTAATCACATAAACAACAAAAAAAATCTAATAATATCTAAAATTCTAAGATGACATAATGATGTGTCATAACACATCAGCTAATGAATTCATCATGGTACATTAGCTCGCACATCATATATTTAAGAAAAAAAAAAAAGTATGAAAACATACTATGTGGTTTAACATTTCCTTTATTTGGACTCTGAAGTTTTAATTTGTACAATATAGTACTTTGTATTATGATGAGTTATAATTACAATATTGACATGCTGACTTGTTGGCATAATTTTTTTAATTATATATATATATATATATATATATATATATATATATATATATATAACAAAATAAAATGTTATAAACCAAAATAATTAATCAAATTATATTTAATAATCTAAGAATGAAATAATACAATATTATACCTTATTATTATTATTAAACTCTTTTTAAAATATGATTAAATAGAATTTACATCAAAATTAATTAATAAAATTATATCCAGATGTTGATATTCTCTAATTGATAAGGGAAGATACTTCCACACTTGTAATTTCCTTCGTTCACCGTGTAAGGAAACCAAATAGTTGATTTATTGGCTCAATTTATATTAGTAAATTCTGTTAATGTTAGATGTTTTCAAAATTTTCATAGTTTCAAATTCAAATTTGATATTTTTTTAAAAAATTTAATTCTTTTATTTTTTTTAGTAGGCATATCAATATCTTGATACAATATTATTGTTTAATTTTAATATAGATTTTATTTGATTATATTCTTTAAAAAATTAGCTTCATAATAATGATGAGATATAATATTGTATTATTTTATTTTTTAGATTATTAAATATACTTTGAGTAATTATTTTAATTTATATATTTTTATTTTGTTGAATTAGTGATATATATATATATATAATTAGAAAATTATATCTTCAAGTTTGCACATCAATATAGTAAATAGTGTTAATTAATTTAATACTCATTTGATTAACTATAAATAACACATGGTGTTATAACACAAATTAAAATCATAAAGTCTAAATAAACAAATGCTAAACCACATAATACTTTTTCATATATATTTTTAAAATATATGGCATATTAATTGATATATCAAGATAGATTCCACTAGCTAACGTATAAGCTGATATATCAAAATGAGTCTCATGAGATGAGATATTATATCACATCATTAAGCTATATTAGCGTTTTAAATGAGGTTAAATGCTTTGTTATGTCACAAAATATTATTTAATTCAAATTAAATATCAAGATTCATATAAAAAAAATATTAAATCACAGAGCACTTTCTTATATTTTTCCCTAAAAATAATAGACAAAGTCAATCATCATTAGTGTTAACATTTTATATCCTTAAAAGTTAAAATTCATATCAAATATAGTGTATAAACTACGGGCACTCCTCAACATTGTATTTAGATGTGTAAAATAAGAAAAAATATTTATAAAAAATAAGTGAAATAAATATGAAATTTGCTTGAAACATGAATAAAAATTTATAAAATTATATAAATAATTTAAAAATATCAAATATGTCCTTAAGTGTAACACACTACAGGACGACACTTATCACTGTTTATATTATACATAGTATGCCTTGAACTTTATGTTATGCCTTGAACTTTATGTTTTACCAAGCAATGGCAGTTTGCATTTTTAACTTTATTAATTTGGTTGATGGGTTAATCTTTCTTATTTCAATTTTATTACTAATTATTAATTCGCATATTAAACACTGTGATTTTATTTTTTAAATATTTTTATTAAGGAATGAAATAAATAGCATAATAAATAAAATAAAGTTATAATTGCATATTTCAAATTCAATTGATTGTAAATTTATTTATTGTATACAATAAATCGAATTTTCAAATAATAGATATTACAATATTTCAATATATATTATATTTAATTAATAAGTCATCTAAATTTACAAATTTTTTAACTCTATAATTGAATAATGACAATAGGATTTAAGCACTCCTATTCGATTAACATATATAAATTTTTAACTCTATAGTTGGATTTTTTTTTTTTTTTTTTGGTAAAATCATTAGATGAATTAGGCCTCACATTTCATGAGTATTTAATGAGGATACACAAAAACCCAAATATTCCTATCTATTGATATCAAAATCGTAAATCTTGTAATAACATTATACTTTTTTTTTATTTTTTAAACGAAATGGTACTTTCATTAAGCCATATCAGCCAAAAGCATATTACAAATAAAAGGAGGGGGTGAGGACACCCACACCTGAAGACCAGACCCAAAAATGGAAGCCCGAGCAAGCTCATGTGCATGTAATCACATTATACTTGATTTGGCAAAAACATGCTAATATAGCCATTTTCGCTTCAAGGGTCGTTAAGGATCAAACCTCTAGCATGAAAGTTGTAACTGCTTTACATTTCCATCAAATAACGATCATTGAATTTCTTCCACGATCAGTGAATTATTAACAGTCGCCTTTCCACAAGGTATTGGGTTGGTTAGGGTCATTAAATTTCTCCCACTGTCATTATTTTTCTTCAACTGGCATTAAGTTCTCCAATAAGCGTTTAACTTTGAACAAAATATCTGAGACTTCATAACCAATTATACAATACTTTTCAATGACCCCACGATCTTTGAGTTGTTAGGCATTGGAGTTTTTCATAGACGTTGAATCGCCTTGACCTTCAGGCTTGCTCAATAGGTGTTATTCTCAGGCCACAACCAATGGACTATTCCACAGTCATTAAAACTTTCCAAGATCATTGGGGTAACTTCTAAGTTCACATAGATAACAATGAAAGACACAAACACAGATTTTGGGTGAATAATTGGATGTCCAAAACTATAAGTTCTTCCTTCTATATATAGGTCAAATACAGTCAATCAAATCCCCTAATTACAACACTAATTTCTCCTAATCAAATCCCCTAATTACAACACTAATTCCTCTCTATTTATGGCAGTAAAATTATCCCTCAAAAGTCAACCAAATCTCACAATTATAACACTAATTCTTTCCTACTTACAACAACAATAATATCATTTAATTGTTGCTATTATGTCCCAATTACAGCCCCCAATTACAACAGAAAAATAATACATTTATAGTTGACATTATCCCTTAATTATAGGAGATAAATATTCTACAAGATATCATTGACACCCCCCCTCAAATTGATGTTGGTGAGTCTAGCAGCATCAATTTGTTTACAAAAAATTGATGGTGAGCACGAGTGAGAGGTTTTGTGAGAATATCTGTAATTTGATTATCTGTAGAGATATGTGGAAGAGTAATAAAACCTTTGTCAAAAGCTTCACGAATTGAGTGACAATAAAACCTTTGTCAAAAGCTTCACGAATTGAGTGACAATCAACCTCAATGTGCTTGGTCCGTTCATGAAATATAAGATTTGCCACAATTTGAATAACACTGGTATTGTCGGCATGGAGAGGAGTAGGACTAGATTGCGGATAACCTAATTTAGAGAGTAAGCCACGTAACTAAGTAATTTTTGAATAAGCAGAGGACATAGCACGATATTCAGACTCAGTGGAGGATTTGGATACTCGTTCTTGTTTTTTACACTTCCAAGAAATTAAAGCATCACCCAAATATATACACTAACTTATAGTAGAGTGTCGCGTATCGGGACATCCAACCCAATCTGCATCACTATAAACAATGAGATGAATAGATGTACTAGATGGAAAGAAGAGCCCATGAGTGGGACTACCAAGAAGATAGTGGATAATGCGTTTAACTGCGACTATATGTAAATGACGCGGTGAAGCCATAAATTAACTTACTAAATTGACTGCAAATGAGATATCTGGTCGACTAATAGTAAGATAAACAAGACTACCAATGAGTCGCCAATATAATGTCGGATCTTGGATGGGATCACCTTCATTTTGTTGATATTTAACATTAACTTCCATAGGTGTATCGACAGGAGTAGAATCTTGTAAGCTTGTCAAGTGAATAATGTCACGAAGATACTTATGTTGGTTTACAAAGATTCCTTTGCTACTTCTGTGAATTTCAAGCCCCAAAAAATAAATAAGAGATCTAAGATCTTTCACATGAAATGTAGCATGTAGAGAGGCTTTAAGTTGCTAAATCTCACCAATGTCAGTGCCAATAATAATAATATTATCCACATAGACAAGTAAGATAACAATACCTAGGAAAGTCTTTCGCAAGAATAAAGAGGGGTCATACTGGTTTTGCACAAAGGAAAGGTGAATAAGTGTTTGTCAAAATTTCTCAAACCAAGCACGAGGGGCTTGTTTGAGCCCATATAATGAACGTTTCAAGTGACAAACATTTGTGACATTAAAAGTCTTTAATCCCAGAGGAGGCCTCATGTAAATATCTTCTTGGAGATCCCCATGAAGAAATGTATTTTTGATATTCATCTTGTGGATAGGCCAGTCCTTAGAAGCTGCAATAGCCAAAATTGTATGAACAATAGTCATTTTTGCAACTAGAGCAAAAGTTTCCTCAAAATCTATCCCATATTCTTGATGATTTCTAAGAGCGACTAGTCGAACCTTGTATCGATCCAAAGATCCATCAAATTTCAATTTAATAGAAAACACTCATTTACACCCAATGGAAGTGATAAAAGATAGACAAGGTACTAGAACCCAAGTATTGTTTTATTGTAAGGCATCAAGTTCCTCCTGTATAGCTTGTTTCCAACAATCATGCTTTATAGCTTGTGAGTAAGAGGTAGGTCTAGTAGCAGAGGATAGTGTTGCAACTAAAGATGTATGATTACCAAATCTCTCTAGAGAATAGCCATACCTGTCAAGAGGTCAAGAGATTCGAGTGGACCGTCGAACTGTTGGAATGGTGATGTTAGTTACTAGTGCCAGAGAGGACTCATGGGGAGGGCCATCAGGATTGTCCTCATTCCTGTTTTGCCTTGCATACACAATACCAAGCCTAAATGGTATGATAGAATCATGAGAAACAATATTAGAAGAATTAACCTCATCCTCAAAGGCAGGAAGAAGAGAATGAGAAGGAAAGTGTAAGGTGGCATCATGGAAGGGAAAGAAATATTGTTGGTCAAGAAAAATGACATTACGAGAAATACGAAGCTATTGCATGGTGGGATCATAACATAGATAACCTTTTTGATGTGGTGTATAACTAAGAAAAACACATCTCATAGAATGAGCAGAGAACTTGTTTCTTTCATGAGGTGGAAGAAGAACAAAATAGACATATCCAAAAGGATGTAAATGAGTATATGTAGGTTGTTGATTATAGAGACAAAAATATTGTGTTTGATGGTTAAGAGTGGGGGATGGAAGTCTATTTATCAGATTTATAGCAGTAGATAAAGCCTCAACCCAAAAATGTGATGGAACAAAAGATTGAATAAGGAATGCACCACATCAAGAAGGTGACGATTTTTTCTCTCCGCCACTCCATTCTGTTGAGGTGTATATGGACAACTTCATTGAGAAATAGTTCCTTTATGTTGAAGAAAATCTTAGAATTTTTGAGACATATATTCCCCTCCAGAATCAGATCGAAAGATTTTGATACCTTGAGAAAATTGATTTTCAATCAAAGCTACGAATTTTTGAAAAGCATCAAAAACTTCAGATTTGTGTCTTAAAAAATATATCCAAACAAAGCGGTTGTGATCATCAATGAAAGTGACAAAATACTTATAATGAGCATGAGATATGACTGGTGAAATCCCTCAAACATCACTGTGCACCAAATCAAAACAATGAGATGAATGATTAGGATGAGATGGGAAAGGAAGAGTTTTGCTTTTTGCCATTTTACAACTATAACAATCAACAATAACATCTTTAGCTAAAAAAGGAAGTTTATTGCTCAACACCTTAGATTTTAACATTGATGGAAGAATTTGATCATTTGGATGACCTAACTTTACATGTCATAATTTGTAATCATGCTTAACAGAATTACAAAATAAGGAAATCACACTTATTGGCTTAGTTGGTGCATTAAGATAAAAAGGAAAGAGTCTGCCCCATTTAGGTCCCTCCGCTATTGTCTTCCTTGACACTAGCTCCTGCACAACACAACCAAAAGGAGAAAAAATAACTTGGCAATTATTTTCTACTATTTGTCCAATAGAAAGCAGATGAGCAGAAAAGTTAGGAGAAACAAAAACATTTTTCAGCGATGGAGAGGAGGAAATATCACCAACAGAAGTGATGGGAAGATTATCCCCATTGGTAGTCTCAATTTGCAAGTCACTATCATATTTTTTAACATTAATAAGGATATCAGATGAAGGAGTCATATGGTTTGAAGCTGCCAAGTCAAAAAACCATAATTTAGAAAGTGAGGGAGTTTTACCAATAAGACCAAGAGCAGAAAGAGCCGATACAATCATCTGTTGAATATGCTCTTCAGTGAGAGAGGGGACTGCTGGCTAAGAGGAAGAGGCAGTAACCATAGTAGAAGGATCATTCATCATATTGGTAGTAGAAGTGTGAAAGGCACGAGGATTGTGACTCTGGGGACGCTTTCGACATTCTAAGAGAATGTGTCCTTTAAGTTTGCAATAGTTGCAAAATTTTTTAGGACATTGATTGGCAATATGACCAAATGCCTTACAACTGTAACATTGAGTATTGCGTGGATCTCGAACACATTGTTTACCTTGAGCAACATAAGGAACATTAAGAGCATTAACGAAACTTCCTTTTTGTTCTAAAGTGGCTTGAGTCAAAAGACGTTGCTCCTCCCTAAGAAGTTTATGTAAACAATCATCCAAAGAGGGAGGTGGAATCCGGTGCAGTAAATTTGAACACACAGGTTCAAACTCATATCAAAGTTTCATCAAGAACTGATCCCTTTGACTAGCTTGATAAAGAGTTTGAACATCTTCTAAAAAGCGAACAGGAACAAAAGCATACACAATATTTATGTATTCTATCCATAATGTGATAAACCCAGTATAATACTCTTGAATTGACAAATTTCCTTGAGCGTAAATTGAAATGTCGTATTCGAATTGAAAACGTTTGGCCGAGCTTTTCTGATTATAAACTTTCTTAAAATAATCCCACATAGCTTTGGTTGTCTTATACGATCGCAAATTGACGATAATAGTCGGTTCCATAGTATGTAATAACCAACTCTTAATCCGAGCATCTTTGGTGTCCTAATCAACACCTTTGGTGGGATCAGCAGGCCTAGAGTTGGTTCCATCAATGTGTCCCCATAGTTCCTTCCCTTGATCATAAATCTGAAACTGAAATTTCCAGACAAGATAATTCTTACCAGAGAACTTGACACAAGCTATTTCTATTTTCTCCATGACTAAAATTCTGAAAGAAATTGCCAAAAAAAAATAGATTAAAAGTTCAAACTAAGAAGCTACCACTCCTTTCCAAGAACTAACCAAAAAAAAACTCACAATCTCACCAAACAAGAGAGTGGCTCTGATACCATAACAAAGAAAGACACAAATACAGATTTTGGATGAATAATTGGATGCCCAAAACTATGAGCTCTTCCTCCTATATATAGGTCAAATGCAGTCAATTAAATCCCCTAATTACAGCACTAATTTCTCCCAATCAAATCTTCCTAATTATAGCACTTTAAATGGTATTATTGATGTTGTAAATAGGAAAGAATTAGTGCTATAATTGTGGGATTTGGTTGACTTTTGAGGGAGAATTTTACTGTCGTAAATAGTAAGGAATTATCCCTTAATTATAGGATATAAATATTCTACAAGATATCATTTACAACAAACAAGTTAGGATGCTTCTTGAAGACTTTTTCAATGGGTCTTTTTTTTTTTCATAGGTGTTGAAAATCTCCATAGATGCTGAGTGGACTCCATATCGCTGATTGGTTTAGTCAGTAATTACATCTTTTTTCCTCTATGTCCAACCTTCCAATTGCCTTATTCTTTTGCAAACTTATAGATAAGAGCATGACTCTGTTCAACAGCTTCTCTTTAAACTGTTGTCCCTAGGCACCAAGAAGGGGGGTTGAATTGGTGGATGAAAATTTCAAAAACAAGGATAAAGAGGAGAAGAAAGAATAATGGAGACACAACCAATTTATAGTGGTTCGGGTAAAATTGACCCTTCGTCCACTCCCCAATCACTCAATTCGGTATTTCACTATCTCAATGGTATTTTCAAGCTCACACCCAACTTATACAACTTCTGTTTTGATGGCTAACACACAACCTTACAACAATGTGTTTTCTAGGCTAACACAAAACCTCACTCAAGTGTTTCACTAGGCTTACACTTAAACCTTTCTAGAAGTGTTTTTATAGGCTAACACAAAACCTCACAACTTGGTGTTTAATGCTCACACCTAACACTTACAATTACATAAAGAAGATGAAGAAAATGAGTAGCAAAGATTGAAAGCTTTAATCACATGTAATAAATTCCTTAGCAACCTTCTTCATGGTTGTTTGGTGGAGTATTTATAGCCAAACTTCACCAAAGAGACATTGCAGATCATAGCTTATCAAATCTTTGAAACATGCTTGACAGATTTTGCATTAAATGCTTGTCAGGATGAAATCGTGGTCGCTACTGCCATTCGCAGTCGCAAAATCCAAATTCTTCAAGGGAAACCCCATTTGTGTCTAACGGTTAATCCACGTGGCAGCTTCTTATTAGTTCACCAGAAAAATATAGTCGTTGTCTTTTACCTACTTTCAGAAGTCATGGTAACGAGTTTTCTTACACAGGTCGCGACAAAGGACACGAATCCATCTGCGAAAGTGGTTAACTTTCTTCCACAGGGTTCGTGGTCACTACCAACAAGATGCCTTCGTGATTTTTGGCTTCCAACATTCTTCTAGGACACTTGTCAAGTTGTGGTTGTGGACTTGCTTCCCTCTTGGGTTACTTTGAAATTCGCGGTCGCGACTAAGATGTGACTTGCACCGCAAATTCATCTGTCACAAAATGGCTTATTCTTTTCCATTGGTCATGGCCGAGAATGGCTCCGCAATTTCGCCTGCTTGAATTTCAGCATGTCTTAACTTGTGTCGCGGTCGCAAATCCTAGATTGCGGTCGCGACTTACATGTCACTTTGGAGTTTATCAACTCCTTTCATTTCTTCTTAAGAGATTGATTCATATCTGCAAAAACAACACTTATTTGAAATATTAGTGATGATCAATCTAATTTGTCAAGATCAAAAGAGGTTCTAAACCTAGGATTAATCATCCTAGTCCAACAATCTCCCCCTTTTTGATTTTGACAACCTAGATTGATCTAAAGTGAAAAATAAGTGTAGAGAAGTAAAGTTGAATCATAACTTATCAAA
>CATIWR010492703.1:0-41156 GCA_949677035.1 Omphalea diandra | reverse complement strand
TATATATATATATATATATATATAAGGTTTGGTTTAGTCTACTGATTTGTGTTTTCTTTAGAGTTTAATTGTCTCATTCTTGGTTCTTTCACTCCTAACTTTGTTAGGAAGAAAAAACGAATTCTATGGAGTGATGAAGTAGAAGACTCACTCACGATGTATTACGCAAAATAAATTAAACAAAAATTGCATATAAATAGAATTGATTTATCACTATAAAGCTAGACTACATTACATGAGCATTTTGGGTTATTGAAAAAGAAAAAGGCACCTTAAATAAATAATTTATTTATATAGGTTATTGAAAAAGAAAAGGTACCTTAAATATATAACTTATTTACATATCTCAATAAAAAAAAAAAAATTATATGTACATATATCTTCTAATAAGGTGCAGTGAAAACAATTTTCAGCGAAGCAAATGTTTTTTCACTTAGTTTTTGTATGAGGTAATCTCATTATTCCTGCATCTTTAGTGTGGGCGTTTTTGTGCTTGATGTGAGAAGCAATCTTAAATCCTCAAATATCTTTGGTTCAACTTAATTAAAGATCAAATGATATTTCTAGCAGCCATTTCTTTTCTACTTAAGGCGTGCGAGTCTCCAGCCATAAGAAGTTTGTGAAAAATAAGTGTTGATTTTATATCATTGTCTTGTACCTCACTTTCTTATATTTCTTTATTTTTATGAATATATTTCCTCTTCTGTTAAAAAAAAAAAAATTTACATTGTTAGGCTTGCTTGGGTACCTCACTAAAATTAATCTTCCAAAACGACCACTAAAACTAATTTATTAGCTGCTTCTGTCTTTCGTTTCCTTGAACTAGTATTACTAGTAGTAGTTGCATTGGGCGACACTTAAAAGCCCATTATGAAGCACCATTAAATTCTTGACCATTTTGTTGGGTCAATTGTTAGGGTGGTGGGTCTAAGAAACTTGGATAGACAACTGGCCTATTTATATGACTTTTTCTTATGCACTTATGTAATTTTCCTCATGCCTTTGTAAGGCAGGAAGTATGTATTCTTGCTCTTTAATATATCAAGTTTCTAGGAATTCATACCAACAAAAAATGGTTCAACTTGCTCATACTCAACAATTTGCATTAATCTCTAATATTCACTTTATCATTAGACTAATACTTAATCATATATTCTTGACAAGGAATTCATACTTTTTTATTTGTTATTTTGCAGTTGCAAGACCGGACTGAAAAAAGTTTAATCTTTAACAAATTCGGTTTGATTATATTTTTATTTTAAAAAATTTTTGATTTTGAGTTCAATTTTTTATATAAAAAAACTGAATAAATTGAAATTATTAATAAAATCAAATCAATTTTAATCGAAACAAATTTAAAATATGTGGTTTAATTAAATTGCACCGAACGAATCAAAATTTATAAGTTCGGTTTAGTTCGATTTGTATATGTGTAAAATTTGGTTTATTCATGTTTTTTAAAAATTTTGGTTCAAAATGGTTTGTAAATATACAATTTGATTTCCCCAATTTTAATAAAAAAATCAAATCAAACAAATTGAACCAATTGATTTGTTCACCCTAATTGTAAGTCCATCATCTTCAATGAACGCTTTTGGGCCCACTTGGCTCAGTTTGAACAACGTTAGGAGGTGTATAGTTGGAAGTGAAGATTGCACTTGATGTTAAGATAAGATAAGATATCTTTTGTAGCATGTCAAACAAAAAAAAAAAAAAGAAGCAAAACTCATTTTCAATTATAGTTTGGTAAGTTTAATTCGTTATTGCAGAATAGCATGATAATAAGCAGTGGCGGGCCATGAGCCACGATCCTAAGTTAGGGATCTCACATGCACATTTTGGTGGAAACATGCTGGGATTGCAGCACTAATTAAGTTTGACAGTGAATTAATATAAAATTAATGGTATACAATATGGAGGGTGGGATGGTGAATAAATAACAATCAATTTTCAATCAATAAAATTATATGTAATAATGGGATTAGGCTTAACCCAATTACATACAAGTAATAATTACAATATTATTAGTCATGCACATAGTAAGGCACCCAAAAAAAAAAGGAAAAAATATTATAATAATTTCTTTTAATTGGACCATTCAATATCTTTATATGCTTTTGATTATAAAATTAATTATAATATCATAATATTTTTCAATATAAATAAAGTAATTTAGTGATGAAAGACCAATAAATATACCTTACCTTGTACAATAATAGAATGATAATTTCTATATTATTTTTAAATTATTACCTTAAATAAAGTTAAGTAATGAAATAAAGTTATTTATATTATTAAACTAAAGAGATATTTTGATAGTCTAAAGTTAATATGTGAATAAAAGATGGTATTGATATATTCTTATTTTTTAAAGAAACAATATCAATTGGCACTAGAAAGCTCAATTTCATCAAAAATAATTTTTAAGAAATATAAAATAGTTTTTTCTGTAAATAAATATATGAGAAATTCAATTTTCAATTCTCCTTTTAAAATAACAAAATTGGATTAAGTTAACAATGTCCAAATTCTATACTAAAAAGTATATATTCATAATCAATTAGTCTGGCTTATATTTATTTTAATAATATTTAGGTATCATTAATTATATGATGAGAGTGCTAAATATATTTTCTAAAATTTATCTTCATCAGCTTCACATGAAAAAAAACATTAAAATGAAAATAATTAATAAAAATTAAGCTAATCTCTGTAAGAAAAATAATTAATAAGATAAAATATTTTTAATTTAAAAATTTCAAATACCAAATGTAAAATGTAAAAATAAAAAAAAAAGATTTTTATGTAAAATTCGTTTTAATTTAATAAAGCCATGTTTAGATTGGTATCCAGAACATAGCTACACGAGAGACGTGAAAGATTCGAAAATCTGTTTTTAGCGGTTATGACAGCGGCTAAAGAGACCGCCCAATCATAATCATAATTGTATGTGTCTGTTGCTAAATCGAACACATGACACATTCATAAACCCATCATTTTTTTAAAAAAATAATATTATCGACAGAGGAACTGCAGAAGTGCGCCTGACTTTCCCAGGGCACCCTCATCGTTAGTACCTGCCAACTTTTATTAGCAACAAACAGCACACATAACAACGCTAATACTAAAACTTCACCACTAATTATCACTCTTAATTTCGATTTAGTTCGGCTCTTCAACCTCTAATCCAAAAGGGTAGCAGCTAATGGCTGCCAATTTTTCTCTCCTTCAACTCCCACCTTCCATCTCTGCCCACCACACCAAACTTCAAGTTAAGAGATTCAAAGCCATCAACCCATCCTCAATATCCTTCCTTCCTGTTCAAAATAGTATGTTGGGTATTAATTGTTTTAGTTAATCTATGGATAAGTTTATTACTTTTGCATAATGTTGTGGTTTTTTTATTTTTATTTTTTCAGGGAAGTGTAATTTTGTTGTTATTGCATGTGCTTCTTCAAATGGGAGAGAACCTGAGTTTGAGGAAAGTGGAGTCAAGAGTGTAGAGAAGATTATTGAAGAGAAACGACGTGCCGAATTGTCTTCCAGGATTGCTTCTGGGGAGTTCACTGTAAAGCAATCTGGGTATTGCCGCCTTTTATTTTTATTTTTTAGTTTTGGGAGTTCCCTTTCTTTATTTGTGTTGGATTTGGTATTTGATTATGTGTTTGTGTTTCGGCTTCACCTATAAACCAGTTTTCCATCTGTATTGAGGAATGGTTTGTCTGAATTGGGAGTTCCAAATGATATTTTGAAGATTTTGTTCAAATGGATTGATGCCAATGAAGATTATCCAAAGATTCCTCAAGCGAAAGGATCAATTAATGCCATTAGGAGTGAGGCATTCTTCATTCCCTTGTATGAGCTTTATCTCACATATGGTGGAATTTTTAGATTGACTTTTGGGCCTAAGGTTTGTTTCTTTCTCTTTAATGCAAATTTTAAGTTTATCTCAGCTGAAATTAGATATATTTGATTACTTTGAGCGGGTTACAATTAACCATTTCTTGTTTTTGCTTGCAGTCCTTTCTGATTGTTTCTGATCCTTCTATCGCCAAACATATACTGAAGGACAATTCTAAGGCTTATTCAAAGGTTAAAATGTGTCAATTTATTCATGTTCTTTTTTTGCTTCAATTTGGTATCTGCTGAGCATTTTCCCTTAAGTTCCACTTTGCTCAACTGGCAGGGTGTCTTGGCAGAAATTCTAGAATTTGTCATGGGGAAAGGACTCATCCCTGCTGATGGAGAAGTATGGCGTGTTCGAAGGCGTGTTATAGTCCCAGCATTGCATCAGAAGGTAAGGTATCACCATTGATTTACATGTGAACATTTTTTTTTCCCATTTACTTCATAGGACTCATATTTTGGAATAGAGCATTTATATTTGTTATTTTGCTGCAAAGGGTGTGGAAGGTTTTCTTCTCTAGAGTTAGGCATCGTGCTTTGGCATTGTATGTTCTATATTTCTGACAATAAGAATAAAGTTATTAAGAATCATAAAATGCAGAGACATAGAACACCTTAGGAAATTTTTTGGAGCTATTAGCAAATAACAAAAACAAAAGTCAGAGCTTCACAATTTACTGTTGAGAATGTCATACAAATTTGAAGGAATCAAATATATTAGCTACTGAGTTGATGTGAACGCCTTATTTAGTGCAGACTAAGCATAAAAAACAGGCAAATCCTTTGCAATGCTAGACCTTTGAAATGTAAATTTAAACACCCATATGGTCCATGGGACTGCTCTCTTGGTGTGAAGTATAAACCTCAAAAGCTCCTTTTGAAATGTATTTTGATTTGGTATTCTTGCTTTATTGATTCCATTCCTTCATTTATAGTATGTAGCCGCAATGATTGGCCTATTTGGACAAGCAACAGAAAGGCTCTGCAAGAAGCTAGATGCAGCTGCATCTGATGGGGAAGATGTAGAGATGGAATCACTTTTCTCCCATTTGACATTGGATATCATTGGGAAGGCAGTGTTTAATTATGAGTTTGATTCACTTACAAATGATACTGGGATAGTTGAGGTGTTTAATTTTTTTTTTCCTAACGTCATTACCTTTTATGTTTCAGTGATCTTTGGACAAGTTGCTTTTGTGTATTGCTTTACATATTTATTTATCTTTCTTCCGGCTAGAGCAGGCTGTTTACACTGTTTTGAGAGAAGCAGAAGATCGGAGTGTTGCACCAATTCCAGTCTGGGAGATTCCAGTTTGGAAAGACATTTCACCACGTCAAAGGAAAGTCACAGCTGCCCTCAAGTTGATCAATGATGTCCTTGATGATCTAATTGCAGTATGCAAGGTATTGCTGTCAATTTTTTAGCAATAGCACCTTTCTGCTTTCTTAGGTATGAGATGTGATACATTTGCATATATTTATGTCAATATGGTAAATAAGAAAGCGCCAAGCCTGGTTAGGTTTTATGTCTAACAGTACATAACTCTTGGTTTGAAGCAGTAGGAATAAGCAAACTGGAATGAAATCTTTAAGGCTCCAAATGAGCAATCCATCTTTGGAATGGTTTCGACGCTACTGATCAATTATAAACTTTTGATAAAGTTGAAATCTCTAAAGACAAGGATTTCTCTTAAACTTTCTGCCTCTCTCGCTATCAATATCTCTTTTTCTAACAAAATGCTTTTCATCTTAAACTGATTGAAAAATACATGCTTTTTTTCACATGAATATTGTGCTCAGTTTGCATGGAATTCAAATTTTGCCACCATAATGGTATGTTGGAACGAGAGGATAACATCACAGGATAGTTCGTTGCTCACCATAGAAGTTAATTAAGTTATTATAAATGATTATTTTATTAGCTTATATAGTTCTGTTTGTATTTCATATTCTTGTAACTATTTGTGCATTTGCAGAGGATGGTAGATGAAGAAGCGCTACAGTTTCATGAGGAATACATGAACGAACAAGATCCCAGTATTCTCCACTTCTTATTGGCATCAGGAGATGATGTATGTATTAGTTGCTGAAGTATTTGCTGTTAGTTCAAGTGAAAGAAAATTTCTTACAACCATTTGCAGGTTTCTAGCAAGCAACTCCATGATGACTTGATGACGATGCTTATAGCAGGACATGAAACGTCGGCTGCAGTTTTAACATGGACATTTTATCTGTTATCCAAGGTAATGCAGAGCTGAGGTTCAGCAACATAGAAACTATTCTATGAAATTTTATGCTAATTTTGTATGTAGCATTCTTCTTCTTCTTCTTATTCTTAAATATGGATATTTAACTTGTGGCTGTTGCTTCCACATTCATTTGGTTGACTGTTTTCTCTTGGAAATGAAATGCACCCAAACATTATAAGCATTAATATAAAAGGGAAAAAAAACCTTGATATATGCTGGCTACTGTTCATATTTCCATAGATTATACTTCGAAATGGAGGCTTCTCTGTAAATGATTTAATTTTTCCTTTCTGGTGGATGCAGGAGCCTAGTGTCTTGTTGAAGCTCCAAAATGAGGTAAGTTAAATGTTTTATGCATTCTCACTACATTGAAAATGTTGGACCATATTTTAGATTTTATAATCCTTGTGATTTAACTTTTTCTCTTTCTAATTTGCATTCTTCTCTTAGGTTGATTCTGTTCTTGGAGATCGTTTTCCAACAATAGAAGACATGAAGAAACTCAAGTACACAACACGAGTAATTAATGAAGTAAGAACATGAAATTGGTTTTCTTTTACCTCACAATTATTATGTAAATTGTTTATAGTAACTGGTCAAAATTTATCTAATTTCCAATCTCTTTTCAGTCTTTGAGGCTATATCCACAGCCACCTGTTTTAATTCGTCGTTCTCTAGAAGATGACATGCTTGGAAAGTACCCCATAAAAAGGTAAACCCAATAAATTTGTTTTGTTTTTTGGTACTGTTGCACTGCCAGTTCGTCTAGATTTTTCATTATTCTCTCTGCTATAGATTACTCCATGGCATGTGATCACCACGATTTCTTTTTTTGGTTTATATATACATTTAATTAGTTTTAAAACAAATCTCTGAGGTTATTTCTGCCATATGTGTTTTATCATCTCTTAGCATAAGCAATTCCCATTCTCAGCATATATCTTTCTGAGCCTTCTTCAGAAAAATTATGTGCACAACTCTTTTCCTTTGTAATTATTCTGAATCATGATTCTTTTTGCTATATTTCTTGCTTATGTTTTCACTCTCATCTTGTTAGCCTTTATTTATTCAATAACTCCAATGATATGGTAACAAAAGATAACTTTGGTATTCTTTATGCTATATTTCTTGCTTGATGTTTTCACTCTTATCTTGTTAGCGTTTATTTATTCAGTAATTCCAATGATATGGTAACAAAAGATAACTTTGTTGCAAATGATGAACCCCATTATATCATATATGTCCAGGGGAGAAGATATTTTTATTTCTGTTTGGAACCTGCATCACAGTCCACATCTATGGGAAGATGCAGAAAAGTTCAACCCAGAAAGATGGCCTTTAGACGGGCCGAACCCAAATGAGTCCAACCAAAATTTCTGGTATGAAATTTTGCTTCTTGTTTCAACTATGATTATGTTGGTCTCTCCCTCTCTACCTGCAGAACTCTGGCAGCCAGAAACAATGTATAGAAGCATTTAAGGAATGATTTCTTGTTTCAGTTACTTGCCCTTTGGTGGAGGACCACGAAAATGTGTAGGGGACATGTTCGCTTCATTTGAGGTAATGTAGTTGGAAGGACATAAATTCAGTTAACAATTGAATAGCAAAGGTATGATTATAATAACAAATTTTAAATAAATTTAATATTTTATTTTAATTAATTAATTAATTAAAAGTTAATATATAAATAATTATTAGAATTTAATTATTATTTTATAAAAATTATTATTAAGTAAATAAAGTAATAAAATAAATTTATAAAATTTACAATTGTATAAAGAGTTAATTGCAATAAATAATTATCTTTTAATATATATTTTCGATCTATGTGACAATTTCAAAAGAACTTTACTAAAGTAATTCATAATAATCAATCATGTAAATAATATTAAGTATTTTATAATCAAAAGTAAAATAATATATAATTACAAATTATATATACATCTGTGATATAATTGTAATAAAAGAATGTCTGTTAATTCATACATTCAATTTTGTATTACAGTAATTTTAAGTGAAAATTTATTAAACTTGAATAAAATAATTCTTGACAATCTATTATATTGTTATTTGCTCTTATATACCTAGAATTTTAAAAAATCAATTGAATTAATTTAAATCTTAGTTTCTTATTTAAAATTTTTATTTTTTAGATTTTTAATTCCTTATTTAAAAGTAGTTTAGAATTTTTATTTTTATATAGACTTGACTTTAAAATTTTTGGTTTTTAGATTTTTTTATTTCTAATTTAGAAAGTATTTTTATTATGACAATTGAATTTTCTAATTTTCTATTTAGATATTTTTTTGATATAAAAGTTTTTATAATATAATATCAAATAGTGACACGTGACAATATTATACACAGTTATTTGACAAATGACAAACAATTATTTAATACTAATTTTGACTGAAATTAATAATATATATTGATTGAAATTTTTTGTGGCTAATATACTTTCATAGCTATTGATGAGCACGATCCTTCTTTTTGAACCATTTATGTGGTTTTATAAAACCTAGCCTTTTGTTATGCTGATGTACAGACTCTTGTAGCTGTTGCCATGCTCGTTCAAAGATTCAACTTTCAAATGGCTGTTGGAGCACCTCCAGTAAGTTGCTAGTAGTTAATTACAGCCAATTCCAAGTAATTCATCAAGCTGTAGAATGTTATATGTTGAAGCTAGACATTTGGGTGTAAAATTCAGAAAAATGATGATGCAGTCATATCTATGTGTGCAGGTTAAGATGACAACAGGAGCAACAATCCACACAACAGAAGGGTTGCAGATGACAGTAACAAGAAGATTAAAACCTCCCATAATGCCAACACTGGATATGCCATCGGTGCAAACAGATGCACCTGCAAGTGGGGAACCCCAGCTTGGTCAGAAAGGTGAAGTGTTGCCGGCTCCCCCGTGATAGCTATTTGCCTATACTCCTGTGCCACGATTCAGCTAATGCGACATCAGATAGGAAAAGCTAAAAACCTAGCTGGAATTATTCAATATAAAAAAAAATTGTTTCGAGTTATTCAGTCCAAAAGACTTTGTTCAGACTCTTGCGCTATCATTTTCATGCAGATTAACGTCTCCTAAAGCAGGTGAGCGTGGAATTTAGTAGAATATCAAGGAACATACAACTTATAATTTTGGTTCAACCTGAGAAATTATCACATGCTCTGGGTGCAAACTACATTTCTGGGAATGAAATCTTTATAATTTTCCCATTGATAGGTAGGATAATCGCCCGAAGATCACAATTCATGTATTCAGCCCCAAAGAACAGGAAAAAGAACCACCTTGTTGAAACCAGCTTTCACAAAATCATGAATTCAACTCAACAAAACCAACTTGACAAGGACATATGCGAACTTTCATAATGTGAAAAAATCCCATACTTCAGCATCAACTATGACCAAAACATTTCATGAAACGGAACTTTGAACGTTCATGCTTAGACTGAGTTTCTTGTTCCAACAACTTTTGGCGAGGGAAATGTTTATAGAAGGCATTTACTGCACCTTGTACTCCATCTTCATTCTCCATAGCCTTGGCTATCTCCATAGCCCGCGTTTTCACCTGCATGCATGGACGCAATCACATTATATCTATCTCTAAGTGTGACAAAGCATGACATCATGGAACTTAAGCTTGACTTAACACACGCATGACTACCTTGGGATTTAGCATGAAGTTTATTGCGTTAACCAACTTTTCAAGTGAAAACTCGTCAACTGGGATAGGCACAGGACCTAGTCCTCTGGCATGAACCTGCTCTCCCCAGAAAGGCTGGTCCCCAAAGAAAGGTACAACAGTTGTAGGACACTGTTACAGAGAATAGATCACCAACCACAAATTAGCTGTATGATTTACTGGGACATCTAACATCAAGAAAAGCACATAAAATTACCGCAGCTCTTAGACTAGCAGCAGTGGTTCCAGCACCCCCATGATGCACCTGAAAAGGCAAAAGGCCCAGGTGATACGACCTTAGAATTTAACATTAAAGAAAACTTATAGAAGGAAACTATGAGAGTGATTAAACAAGAACCAATGATAAATGAATCTCCATGCTCCTATCCTAATCACCATGCGATGCAGAGTGACATTTTCAGATGCAAAATGACCCTGCTTGCTGATAAATCAGTGTTTACAAGTTCATCAAAAGAAAATCCAGTTAAGTTCAGCAGAGAGAGAAGAAAAAGAAAAAGAAAAAGAAGAAGAAGTCTTCAGTTTCATTTCAATTACAAATTAAAATCCAAGAAAATTTGAATATTTGATATCAAAGGAAATTTAGAAAAATGCAACTAACATTCAAAATGCAGCATCTCCTACATAATCATGGTCATGCAGTTTGGCTTTAGATTTGTCACATTACTATTCTACATTCTGGTTCATATATATTTGTATTTACTAGTTTCTAGATAGTTATTCATGGCTAAGAAGAGTCAAAAGTCATGCATTTTGCCACCCAGATAACATGTACAAATTAGTCTCCACGAAAAAAACAAACCCAAAACATTGCTGTTAAAAATTTTATGTTTCAGTTACTCAATTAACGGCATTCATAAAATCATTAACATAAGAAAGAAAAGAAGAAGGTAACAAACTGTTACAATCACAAAGCTTTGCTCAAGTCATTTGAAAGTCTACACAGCATAATATTTGGCATCCTCAAATAAAAAAATTCATGTGAAAAGGTTTCACCTTCAAAAATATTACCTCTTTGTTTTTGCTAGTTACATTGTTATTCAATTTTAATTTGAAAATCAAAATTAAATAAAATTCAGAAAAAAGAGAATAAGAAATCAAAATTTGAATTTGATGCAAGGGACGTGACATGGAACAAATGAATAGCCAGTCATGAGAGAAGTTAAGTTAAAATAAATCAACAATGAAGTTTTACCACAGCCTTGCATCTTGAGAACAGCCAGTCATGAGGGCAATTGTCCAGCAAGTACACAAATTCCTTGGGTTCTGGCACTGGAAAGAAGATAACTAAGTACAAACTACCCAAATTCAAAGCTTGAGCATCTACTAAATGCCAAAAACTAACAGATGTTCATACATTCTTCAAGTGTTAAGAAAGCAATCAACACTTACAATCCCCAAGACCACCCCAACCCTTGCTAATGATGCCTCGTTGACCAGTCTCTTCCAAAGCCGTAACTATAATCTGGTTCATCTTCTCCGGTTCATGAAGAGGCTGTTGCAAATTCAATCATATATATATATATATGTATATATAAAATGCCAGAGGCATAATGGAATATGCTTGATTGTTTCATTTCTAGAATTGTGGTTCTCGCTCTCCCCTAACCCCTTAACCAAGGACCCTTGACATTAGTCAGACCACTAAACGAGTAAATATGTTGACAAGCCATACATGAGGAAGAAAAAAAATGATCTCCTCAATGAGTAGTTTATGTTCAATCATTTTATCATTCTCACCTTGAAAACCAACAAATAGCTAGATTTGTGAAGTTGTTACAGATTCAGAAGGTCAAATCATTGGCTTCCAACATAAAATATGTTCCAAATTCCAATCAATATCACCAGATGCATGATGAGCAGCCATGATAAAACAGTATTGAGAAAATGTCAAGAAGAAGTATAATTAGGCTGCATGATAGTCTTATATAGTGAAATATACACATAAGATGCTGATTCTGCAAAAAAAAGAGAAAAAAAAAAAAGAGTTGCATTCAACTTTGAGGCTAAGATTGCAAAGTAGCAACACAAATGGACTAGTAAACATAAGTAGAATAAACAGGCACTACAAAAATAGGAATACACTTCAAATGATAAATTTAAAGTATAGTGCAGTAAATTTATTATTTGAATTAAAAATATTTCCACCTTCCCCTTCATCAATTTCTTCTACCATAACTTCAGGAAGAAATTACCAATTATTCAGTAAGCTTTCAAGATTATCCTCTATTTTTGAGTAATTACTTTGCGATTAATGAACATATTTTCCCATGAAAGAGATCATAATCCTCATAACAGCTCATTATCTGACTGATTAATTTTCTGGTTGTTAATTTAGAATTATATACGAAGTCTAGTACGCATAACTGGGAACGAAACTCACCATGCTACCAAAACCAATATAGATAGGTGGATCACCACCTTCTAGCCATTTCACAAGTGATTCTGGAGGTTCATAATTTGATGCAAGGTCAAGGAAGCAAAATCCAACAACATCAATCTTTGGTCCCCAGTCTGCACAACAGTTAGAGAAAAAAGACACCAAAGAAGTTTCAAGGAACAAGCAAAATTAGAAACTCCATTAATCCTTCAAAGGGCACTCTTAATTGCATAATATGAATTCTAGGGGATTGCCGTCTTATTAGCATGAATAAACAACCTTTTGGTTTAGGAACAAGATGAGGACTCCATATATACGCATAAGGTGGATCAGGAACAGAGCTATAATTTCCACTTAAATATGTGACGGGTCTAAGTTTCAGCATTTTCTTCCTAAACTCATTAATCATGTCTCTTATTCCAAGCCAAATCATTGCATCAACAATTTGATATGATAGCTGCAGCAAGAGGTCAAGGTAATTAAAATATAACACTACTTATACAAATTACTTCATGTTGAACCAAAAACAATGAGATCAAAAAGAAAGAGAGAAAAAAAATTATACTCACTTTATAAGCAACTGGTTGCTTAACACGAGACAGAGGATGTGGAAATTCACTAGTAGGCCTGAACATGCAGTTCAATTTAAATCAGAAACATTTAGTCCATGTGCAAGAATAAAGCAAATTAGGCCAAAAACAACCACTGGAAACTATACCAAGAAAAGGATACTTACATCCATGGCATTGTGAATATTATATGAATTGGTAATTTTAGCGCTTCAGCAACATGTGTATGTCCTGTACAATTAGTGTTAAGAGTTGTAAAGGCTAATACAAAAAAAAAAAAAAGGTTTCATTAACCAGAAGGTGGACTGCATTCTCTAAATGAACATATCTGTGATAAAGTGGAAACAACACCTATAAAAGATAAGATGAAGAAAGGAAGTTATAGATAGTTCGATTGCGTGTATCATAGACCAATAAATTGCCCCCGTACAAATGGTAGAACATAGCAAATTGGATAATAAGAGGAATAGACATGAATTGAAGTTATATGAAACAACCTTCAAAAGTCGACATAGCTGACCCTAACTAGCTTAAGACTAAGGCTTATTTGAGATGAGTTGATCAAAACCACAAAGGGTTAACTTGGGTATAACAGCATATAAAACTCGATGCAACTAAACTTTAGTCCCAAACTAGTAAAAGCCAGTGTTATGGATTTATTTCGTCCATTGTACTCCATTTAGGGTTACACCTTCAGAAAAATCAACAGCCACCACTATGAAAATATTGTGACATCAGGTGATTCCACAGTCATCCAGTTTCTAGTGTTTTTCTATATAACACTTCTTATCACTGATCCATTCCATTCCTTGCCTTGCTCTCCAACAATTAGCGAACAAAAAGACTTCTAAGCACATATTAAAATATAAACAATCCTTGAGATGAAGTTACTTGAGAAGACAAATAATGGAACTCAATACAGATGATAAAAAGACCTCCAAATCAGAAACTGCAGCCTCAACAGCTTTACTCTATTCCATTTTGGTCCCTTATCTTCTCCTGCTTCTTAAATCTTACATTCAATGATTTCATATATCATTATTGCCATTCTATTCAATGAAAATGATTTTCATCCCAAAGTTCCAATAAAAACACTCAATTAAAAAAAATAAAAAATACAAAGGAGATACTGAATATTGATGGAGAAAAGAAAGAAAGAAGTCATGAGTTCTAACCATATGCTGGAGGGTTCGCAATTATGGCATCTGCATTAAATTTTACATTTGTATCAGGATCAGGATCCTTACAAGCCGGAAGTAAAGAGAATATGATGTCCCGCATTTGCTGCCTCTGAATAGGTATTTCGGAAGGCACAGATGGCAAGAAACCTTTATTCTTGACCATATCTGCAGGAAAAAAAAAATCTATATAAAACGAACATTAAAGGGAAGCAGCAACCTTTAGAAATTTGACAATAGAAGGGAAATAAGAGGAGAAGGCTGTTCTGCTAGAACACAAATATCATTGCAGCT
This sequence comes from Omphalea diandra, assembly GCA_949677035.1. Taxonomy (NCBI): domain Eukaryota; kingdom Viridiplantae; phylum Streptophyta; class Magnoliopsida; order Malpighiales; family Euphorbiaceae; genus Omphalea; species Omphalea diandra. Next base: position 26,868 of record CATIWR010492703.1, on the reverse strand, counting down.
GAAAATTATATCTCAGACATCATAGTTCTAGTCCAAATCATTTAAGCAAATAGTTTCACAAATAAAGTGCCTCATTCGAACAACTGAATGAATCAGACAACACTATGAAGGGACAGAATAAAATTAATGTCTTGGCATGCGCATACTTGAGTCAAATAACCAAAGAGTGAAATTTCTCAAGTAATTTGAAAGAATTGGCTTTTAGAAGAATAAACAATAAAGTATACACCTTGAGTTTTCTCAGTCTCATATTAAAGACTTATTTGATATATTCAAATTCTGAATTCATCACAACAAATGTACGTATGTTACATCACAATGAATGAAAATAGAACTTTATTCTGAAATATGAATCCTGATCACAAATGTTAGCAATATCTTCTCATTATAAAGGAGTTCTCAGAACTGCCATACTTTGAAAGATATAAATCATCACTGTAGCTGGTTTCAGCTAGTGAGGGTCTGGAAAGTAAAGAACATCAGAAACCAAACAGTTATAGAAGGTATTACCAAACATTTTAAACCAAAAACAGTTGAATGATTGTGCATAAAGTGTCACTAGATGTATTCCTCCATACTACATACTCTTATCACTGCAAGGATATCTGCAATGAATTAAACATAAAATAAATAACTCAAGAAACTGATAATCAATGTTTTGTTAAATGCCCATTGTCACACTGAACAAGGAAAATGTTTGTGACTTCTCTGCATCACTAAGAAGCAACTCATCACCTTAACGGGTATCCTTTTTTTTTTTTTTTTTTTTTTCTTTGGTGTGGGGGGATGCTGGAAGAGCGTCAATCATTTTTAGCATATCCATTAAGGGTAAAAGTTGTTGATTAATTTGTTACAAGAGTTAAAACTTTTACCGGTACAAAAGAAAATCAGATAAAAGTATGTGAGAATGAGAAAGCACTTAAAGAAAGAAAAGGCCATAAACTTACACTCAGCAAGAACTTTTGGATCTCCACCAAGAGGAAAAAACTCCAATCCAGCAGTCAATACAAAATCCTTGAAATTTGAGTGAGTTGCTAATCTAACCCTGTGACCATCTTCCTGCAACCAAGAGTTCCACTCCATCAACTCAAATTGGTCACATTTAACTTTCCTAGGAACATATTCTAAAAAAGAGAGACTTAAAATGATGAACATCTTCCAAAAAAAGAGAGACTAAGTGTAAGAAATCCAAAAAAAAAAAAAAAAAAGATGTAGATGAAAGAGAAGAAGAAGAAGAACTATTATTTTGGTCAGCCTAAATGGTATTCCATGCTATTTGGCATGAACATTGACACAAATGATGCAGCAACGAATCCATTATTCACATCACTAAGGCACATCCATTTGGAATTAGATCTTAATCCATCAGGAGGAGAATCGAAATTCTCACATTGCGGAAAAATACTAGCAATAAAAACTCATTGATGGAAGAATCAACGTTAGTTTCCCTCATACCATAAAAAACGGTAAGCATAAATGAAGGATGGAAGAAGATATTAGTGCAAATGGAGAGAATCATGCAGGAGCTCTCTTTTGATACAAAATTTCTCTATTCTCATAAGAATGCCTCGGCTAGACATAAAAATGATTTCAATGTATATGAATCTTAAGAACAAGAATCGTCCTTAGCGCTCAAAAAATATACATGCACTGGGAAAGTTACCCAACTTTCCTAGATGAGTTGTAAAACCAAGAAAATTGATGTAACCTGTAAACGTTTTCCAATAGCAATAAATGGCTGCACATCTCCCCGTGTTCCAACAATAAGCATTACAATTTGCAAGGGAGGTATCCCTTGAAGCTCAGCTGTGTCAAAAGTTTCCATGTCTGTCCAATCATCATGAACAACTGTTGGTACAAGATCAAGGCCATGTGGTTTGATATCTCCAGGCACTTCTAATTGCACCGTTCCATCACTTTTGACATTTGCAAATTGAGGGAGCAATTTAAGCTGCAAATTTTTATGCAAAAAAATATTGAAACCAGGCACTTAAATACAAGGGGAAGAAAGAAAAGGAAAAAGTCATAAAAATATGATTAAAGTAGAATATACATTAGATTAGAACAACTACATCACAAAAGCAATTTAACTCAAAAAAAAATATTTCCAATAATTTAACTCCAATTAACTAATTACAGTGATGCTAATCACTTCCATTCCATGACAGAAAATAAATAAAACAGAATAACATACAATGAGGAACATTACAAAACAAAAAACAAAGGAAATAACATGAAATCTCATAGTCTCAACAGAATAGTGAGCTCAAACAACAAAAAGATTCTCAGACTGTCCCAGAATCATAACAATCAATAACGCCTTTCAACTTTGGCATCACAGGTACATAATTTTAATACCACAAGTTCAGAAAGAATTGATGAAAAGAAGGCTGCTTAGTCACGAACAAGGACAACAACATCTGAAGCACAGCCTGAAAGCTTGTTACAAAAAACGCTTCCCAGTTCAAGCAAGTTATCATTATTATTTTTTTCTCCACACCAGGAACATCAAAATAGGATGTGGGCTATTGAGGTTTGAACCCTTGATGCATTACGAGGCAGTAATTTGAACACAAGTCTATTACTCCAAGCAAAAGAAAGTTATTGACTTTGAATTACGTGAGAAATGCTTCATGAAACTTCCAGTTAGTAAATTTATACAAAGACTAGAGGATTCTACATCCCCAGCATTCCACTCAATGAATAACTAATTTAGGAACAAAAGAGAAAGCAAAAGCCATCAAGAACAAAAGGTGTAATAAACCAACCTTCTTTTTAAAAGGTACTCTATCATCAAACAGCTTAGCTGCCAATATCCCCAGTTTATGATTCTCCCCATGTTTAGCCGAGGTTCTGGACTTGCTGGAGGAACCTGAGTCTGATTTCCTAGTAGTCGATGTTCCAGCAGACACGCTATGCTGGAAACTACCAATGTCAATAACCCCTGCATGGACCACATTTACAAATTAAATTACCACTAAAAATTTTGATAAAACAAATTACCACTAAAAATTACTTAATTTAACCACCAAATAAACTAAAAGGGAAAAAAAACCCGTACATAAAAACAAACTACAAATTTTGCATCTTTGTTTGTATTACGCTAAATTAAGCAACTTTTTAGGGCACATCATTGCTTCGCGTGAGAGCAAATTACAAAATTACACTTAATTCTTTTTTTTAAATCATGCTGTTTAATTTATAATGCAAAAACACAGGAGTGGTTCTTCAAACACCAGGTGCAAGAAAAGCATACATGCACATACCTGAAGGGGAATAGGAGGAGGAGGCAATGCCATTTTCACCAGATATTTCGATGTTGAACTCAATCGAATGGTCGGAAAGACTACAACGCCGGAGATCATGATCACCCGGCGACTCAGCCATCTTACAGAGATGGAGAGTGAAAGTGAAGATTGGAGAAAGGGAAAGAAACCAAAAGAATTTTTAAACAAAAAAAAAAAAAAAAAAAAAAGGTGTAATGAAGAAGGGGAATATGTGTATACGTGAGATGTGTTATCAACCTCAGTGGCGTGGATGACAGATAGACAGTTCAAGAAAGATTGTTTATATATCTATCGGTATAAAGATTCAGACGTTGTCCTTCGCTCCATGATGTGATGTGATTTAGTAGAGAAAGAATTTGAAGATATATCTCATCATCTCACTTTTACACTAATTTTAGTCTTTTTTTTATTATTAATTAATCAATGGGCGGAACGCAAAATCGGAAAATGGCATTGCAGACAGGGGAGAGAACAGACATGCGTTGTTATGCCGCCTTTTCCGTTGAAAAGTACCACGTGGAACGGTGCGGGGGTTTTGGGACCCACTCGCTTTTGTCGTTTGTTTAATCTTTCGCAACCCCGATGCCTTACACTAAATTTAGAAAATTATGTGGGTGGAAAAGAAAATAAAGAGAAATATGAAGGAGAAATAAATTTTATTTTATTTTATTTTTTATGTTTGGATAATAAAAAGAGGAAATAATTTTTTTTTGTTTGAGAAATAAAATATAGAAGGAAAAAAATTATTATTTTATATATATTTTTATTTTACTTTTTATGAAAAAATGTGTTATAAATAATTTATAAAAAATTCCTTCAATATTTTAAATTTTCTCTTCATTTCAAAAAGTAAATAAAAGAGAAAAAAAAATTATTTTCATTTTCATAATTTTCTTATTTTCTAAACATAATTTTTTTCTCTTTTATTTTACTTCGTCTCCTATTTTAACTCCTTCCAAAAATAGGATTAGATTTGCTTTATTACATTCCTTTCCTCCTTTTTAGTCTTAAATTTCAATTTTGACATCTAATAACTCAAATAAGTTAGAATTTTATTTTAATACTTAAAAATTAATTTCTTAGTTAAAAATAATTTAATTACAAATTTTAATAATTATTAATAATTTTAAATGAAAATTGATTATTGAAATGAATAAATTTATTCTTTTCTTTCATATAATTTATTTTAAATATGACTTCAAAATTCAATTATCACATGGTCCTTCAATTGACCGCTTAGCTCTCCTAATCTAGTAAAAATATTTATTTCTTGTTCGTTTATATTCCTTTTATGTATTTTACTAAATAAATATATTTTTATAATATTTTTATTTGGTAAATATTTATAAAATATTGAAATTTTTTGAAGTTTAAGTTTATGCACAAAAAATATGTATTTAATTATTAAATTATTATTTTAATTTTTACTAGATAAATATCTTTTTGTAAATTTTTTATAAATAACACATATTATTGACACATATTATAGTAGTTAAAGTATGAATAATTAATAGAAAAATACTAATTATTGAGTGAAAAAAATTTTAAATTATAAATTACAATTTTAATGTTCATTTTTATTTTTTTAAAAAATATATTTTTATTTCTAAAATTTATTATACAGATTTTAACATTTAGAAAATTAGATAACATGAAAAGTAAATCTCTTAATAATTGTCCATTTTAACAATCACTTATATTTACACGCACGTATAAAAAAACATTCATGAATAAAAAAATAATTTTATATTATTTTTATATATTCATTACATTAATTTTAATAATAATTTATTTTATTTTTTCTTAACTAATTAAAGAACATATCAAGTATTGTTACCCGGATTAAATACTTTCATCTTAGATTTTACCCTACCGCTTAATTCTCGATTTTTAAAAATTTTATATATCTTCATTTAACTCAACTCCATTTCTATTAAATGGATATAAAAAATTCATATTACCATTTATTTTCATTTTCTACCGCTAAACACCCTTCAACAATCAATTCACAAACAACCCATTTACAAAATCTGCAAATTGAACCAAATCAAAAGAATTTGCAAATAGAACAAAACAAAATCACAAACAATCTGCAAAATCGAAATACCAATGGGTCCACACACTCTGATCTCTATCTCCCTATCTTCTTCACCATCACTCTAAGCCAACAACATAAACTATATAATTGCAGCAATCAAAATCACAACACAAACAAAATCACAGCAATTGGAACCATGTATTATCAAACCCAAAATTACAGATTACCCATCCAACACCAATACTTCAGCAACATCCCCATGCATCCCATACCCATTTGACACTCATCTGCTCGCAAATCAAAGCATTCGAATTCGCCAAATCTAAAACCAACGCATTTGATACCCATCTCATACCCATTGCATGGACCTGCCACCCGAGGCTAATCCTCAACTCTCTCATCGCCACGCCTTGTTCGAAGCAGAAGTGGAAGTGAAAATAATTCAATCTCCGGTACGAACACTAACCAGATATTCACGAGGACCCAATCAAAACCAACCACCAGATCAAGAAAAGAGAATACAAGTATGTACCCCTTACCATTAATCGCGCAAAAGAAGCGAGAAGAGAGAAAATTAGTGCTAGTCAAGATTGGTGGGTTTCTTCGTTTCTCTACAATCAAAACCCAGAATCCTCCCTGCCTCCACCAATAGAGAAAATGACTTTTTCGTTTCTTTGCAATTCATCAAATCACACGCACACAACTCTTATAAACCCTAATTACTCGCTCGATCAATAATAATGATACAATCAATTTAAAATGGATATGGACGAAGAGGATTTCATCTTCTTTAGTACGCTGATGGAGCATGAGGAAGAGCCCAACAGCCGCAAGAAGAAAGCCGTTGCTGAGGACTCCGGTCTCCTTTGAACCCTCCTTTCTCGGAAGCAAGAGGCAATTTGTTTGGTTCCAGAGAAAGTATGAAGGAAAATTTACGAGTTTTGAAGGAGGGATTTGGGTGGGTTGGGTTAAACAGAGCAAGAGTACTTAGTAAATTAATTTTGACTTTTTTCATGACAGATAAATGGTCAAAAATAGATAGATTGATTTTTTAATATAATAAAATTAAAATATAAATATATTTTAATATAATTTTTAAAAATAAAAAATTAAATAATATAATAGGGTAAAATTTAAGGAATTATAGCATTTAATTCTTGTTAATTTTTCATAATAAATCAGAACAATCAGATTTCAAGAATTGAATTAAATTTTTTTTTTTCCAAATGCAATAAATAAAAATAAAAGGTTATAAAGACGCAAAAGATTGCAAAAAAACTTATTTAATTTTGAAGGTTCCCATCATGAATGAAATGCAATAATAATTTAATTAAAATAAAAGGAATTGGAGAAAATTTTATAAATAAATTGAATTGAATAAATAAATCTTTGGGATATAAAGCATTATTATGTTCTCACCTAAGTTGTCAAGATTTATACAACTAAACAACAGTTGGATCCATCACTGTTTAGGCGAATCATAGCCAAACGTACACTTGGGCCTTTTGGGTGTTAAAAGCGTGGTGATGCATTACATTTGGGCCTGGGACATCACTACCACCATCCTATTGGGCTGAATTGAACACGAGCACCACTCATCCGGAGTCACGGAACCCCCTCTAGGACCCACCTACCCTGACGTTGCCAACGCGCAAGTCCAGCGAGCGTGCCGTGCTGTGAGAGAGCGAGGAAAGAGGTGGGCCACAGGTGCAATGCAAGATAACTGCAGAAGAAAGACAAAGAAAAAACGTTTCGGTTCAGTTGCAGACAATTGAATGCTTCTCTCTCTTCAACAGAAACTGGCAAAAAGAAAAGCCCCACTGTTCCTTTGCTTTTTTATTTTCATTTTCTTTTTGTTCTTTTGCTTTCCTTTATTTATTCTAGAAAGAAGCAACAAACAAGTTTTCCTTTATCTTTGTCTTGTGTTGGGAAGATAACTGCTTCGCCAGCGGCCACCGCCTACTCTTCTGCACTGTCACCGACGTTTTCTGGTTTGATCATTCTCTATTCTTGCTTTCTGACATATGCTTTCCGTAGGTTTAGTACTAGTCTTATGTACATTTTGTTTTTTTTCTTTTATTTCGTCGGTATTTGTTTTGTGCGTTGATTTTTAATGTTTCCTTCTTTAGAAAAATCTCCTTCATGAAGATTTTAGTTATAGTTCCTTGCTGATTAAATGGGCGTAAAAAGAAAATAAAATTCGTGGGAAGAAGAATAGTTTTCAAGAAAGAGGACTTGGTAGGTAGTTGCTATTACATTAGACACTATTAACACAAAACAGTTATGACTTTCTTTTTGGCTTACTCTACTAGATTTTTTTTTTGTTCCTTTTGGGGATTTAATCACCTCTAGATTCAAAAGATTAACACTTTAATTATTTGCAGATGAATGTGGAATTTTTGGCATGACAAGTGGAAAGTGAAGATTTTGCTACTATTGTTGCAAGATTTTCTCTCAGCATTGCAACAATTAGCAACCTTTCAAAGCTTGAATGCCTAGTAGCAAGGTTTATCTGACATACAAGCGAAAGCTTCCATATTCGAGAACTGGCGTTGCCCATGAAAATGGGTGCCATAATTCACTTTCTAATGAACCTAGTGACATTCCTGTGACTGAACCAGACAAAAATGATGCATGGTGTGATGAGGATAAAACAGAAAACCTGCAAAGGATTTCATTGGTGAGTTTGCTTAAAGTTGAATATTGCAGCTGTTCAATGAATATGATATTGGTTGGTGTCAATGGATTGCAGTTTGTCGAGATATTATTTGTTTTGTTGCCTGTATAACATTTTCCCATAATTTTGTTTGGTATTGAAGGATTTCAAGTTATTTACTTATATAAGCTAACTGTTAGCTCAACACACTCTGCTTTCTATGCATTTCTTCAAATGCCATGCTTTCTGTATTTTGGTTTGCCTAGGGCTTTGATGATTGAATATTAAGTTTTGGCAAAATTTTTTACTGTGCTGATGTTTAAGATAGAAAAAGACATGACACTATTAGACATATGAAAATAAAAGTTGCTGATCTAAATTTCTCTCACTGCAACTAAAAAAATTAGGATTCTGAAGATTTACATAAGTAGTGTTGTGTCAAGATAGAGCTTCTTGAATATGTGGTTTGATCCAATGAAAGCATATATATGCAACAGAAAACAAAAGAGTAGATTAAAAAAGGCAAAGGCAAAAGTAAAAAACTATCAAATCACGATTAGAGAATCAAAATTTCTGTTGATACTAGAATAATAAGGTCTTGGGTGTAACTGTTTTCCACTGGATGATAAATAGTGCTTATGCTGATCCATGTTCATTAAGGAGTGGTAAGTGGATGGTTTGGAGCCTTAGAAGATGTTAGCGTTCAAAAGTGCAAGAAAAGCCCATTATCATGCAATTGCAGAACTAGGATAGAAAATGTTCAGCCTGCCATTATTTAGATGCAATGAACAATATGAGCCAAACATTGATAGGAGGCAAGAGGAAAGTTTATAGTGACATTGAAAGATGCACGTGACATTTTATGAAAAACGGATTTTCTTATTTGTTTTAGTTGTTTTGTATTAAATTCTTGGAAAATAAAACAAATTTGTTTTCTTATCTTCTCTCTCTCTCTCTCTTTCACACACACACACTCAATTTAAGTAGACATACACACATAGACTTGCATTAGGACTTCACTGAGGTCCTGTCATTTTGGCTCTATTGCTTGCGTTTAAAAAGCTTATAAGTTTTGTATCAAAATTAGTAATTCCTGCTATGATGTGCGTCTTTTTATTCTCTTTGACATGTAAGTGCTTTCATTTATCAAGTTCTATTTCGTGCATTATTCTTCTGTACAATTCCCAACTTTCATGCAGATATTTCCTGGATGCGTTGTATGTGGTGTTAGAGGCAACCTGCTGCAATGCAGAGACTGCCATCAACCTTATCATCATCAGTGCCTTGATAGGCTCCATAAGGTATTCCAAGTTTCCAACTTTTACTGAGAAAGGAGGGGAAAAAAAAAAGTTACTGCTAACTTTGCTGGCATCAACTTTCAGACAACAGCCTAGATTTATTATTATTATTATTATTATTATTATCTAATGAACCATGCTCTTCCCCCCTTCCTCACTTCTCTTTTCCCTCCCTCCGTCCCTCTCTCTCTCTCTCTCTATTTTTTTCATGCATGCACATATGCGTAGTCAAAGTTTATTCTTAAGAAGGAAATGGTTAGTTGTGGTTGCAAACAACAAGATCCTTCTGTGCTTCAGCCAATGCAAAACTCAAGCAGACTGGAAGCAATTGAAAACAATGAAGGATCTGATATGAAATTAACAACTGTTAGTTCTTGTAACTTATCTGTAACGGGGAGTCCTGGTGAAGGCACATCTGGGAAGAACATCGGAGTGCCTCCTTATCTGGATATATCGTCAACAAGTAAACAACATAAAATTCAAGTTAGTTCATGTTCAGATATGAAGATAGATTCTGAAGGGAAACTAATTTCTCAGTCAACAAGGTTGAACACTGGAAAGAGTTTGGATTTTATCAGTTCAAAATCATCCGATGTAAGGAGTTGCATCTCTTTGGTTGATACTGGTTCATGTTCGCTAAAAGCTCCCTTCTTGGAAGGCACTGATTTGCTCTGTAAAGATAATCCTATTAACCATCCTGTCAGTTTGCTTGGGCAAACCAAGTTGAGTTCTCCATTGATTACTTCTAGTCGAAGAGGTAAAAAGAGAAAAGATGATAGTCAGGTTGATGTAAAAAGTACAGTTCTTGAGGAGAAAAATTGTTCATATGATGCAAAACGGAGTAAATCTGATGATGCTGAAACTTCTGTTAAAGTCTGCTCGGGATCAACAGATATGGAGCCACCTGGAGAGAATTCAGATTCAAGGCATATGTTTCATCAAAATCAAGATAATGTATATCCTCTTTCTTTCTGAATCTGGTTTAACATCTACAAAATAATGGTACTAACTTGCCAAACTATCAAGTTAACTAATACTTCATTGTTATTGCTATGCTGTTGTTGTAGTTATAACATTTGAGGCTCTGATAGTCTTACTAACCATTTGTGCATATTCTTTTATCTACTTCGAAAGGCAAGGGCAAAACTCTTTTTTTATTGATTATTATTACATTTTCATCTTGTTTTTGCACTCTGTTTTCAAATATAGGTATGTAATATCTGCATTGCAGTAGAGCTGAATCACATCTTGCAAATTGTAATGTACTTCCTTTTTGTGTGTGTTTTGATAAGTAAAACTAAAATTAATTGCTTTTATTTATTTATTTTTTTTCAATTTTTTTTATACATTGAACTGAAGGGTAATGAGGAGTGAATTCTTCTATTCAAGTGAAGAAGTACATGGGAAATAACATGTGGACTTTGTGTATTTGGAGGGGGCGGAGGGGTAAGGATAGGGTGTGATTTGGCAAAAAGTAGAAGTGCTTGCATGCATATATATTTTTTTTTTAAAAAAAAAATTATCTTCTAACTTGTGCATGGTAATAGCAACTGATCCAGACTGGTTTAGCATCCTTGTTTTCATTTCCTTAATGAATAACATCCTTAATTAGAACCTAAACACTCTTTTATCTTTAGCTATTAGTACTAGACTAACATTATGGTATCTTGATGCTGTTCCTTTAGGTTACCACAGCCATTTTCTTTTCATCAACTCCAGTTCTCTTTGCCTCTGGATAGACTTCCCATAGTTTAGGTTAATGTGTGCCAAGAACTTGATATAGGTTTCTGTGTTATGGCAGTAACTCATGCATTTACTTGATTTATGACAGATAAAAGGTGTTGATTCTGCAAACCTGCATGTAGGATCTGCTCATGAAGCTAAGATGTAAGTCAACTTTAACTTTGTAAATTATTGATCAAATAGGATTTTGATTATCAAGTACATAATATTTCAACTGAAGCAGTTTGATATGTGAGGGGGAACCATGTCATGGTCCTAAAACCACTTCCAAGGATAGCTCACCTATCTGTGAACAAGGGCAAATTTCCAAAGTTTCTATAGCAGCCGAAGAAGTGTCGGTGGGCAGTTTACAGAGCGCATTAAATGATGCTGCTAAAGACCCTTGTGAGCCCATAGTCATAGATGCAGAGTTGGAAAACACCAAATATCGAGACGAATCTGAAATTCTGTCAAGTGATGGCAGGAAAGGAACACTAGTTCTTGATTACGCAAAAGAAGGAAAGCGTCTCTGTCTGGATTTGTCTGTTACTCCTGGTACAATTTGTTTACTTATCCACAGATGAGGTCATAAGTTGGTAGTTTCATCCTCTGGCATTCGGATAATCAGAAAATTATTCATTGAGCTCTTTTTGCAGATTCATGCGGTACATTAGATCATGATATCAATTTGGATTTTTGCTGTCAAAAGGAGCCTGTTCATGCTACTTCAGAATCTCTTCGAGACTCTGTGGATTCTACAAGCAGAAGTCATGCCACTGTTTTAGATCAAGTGTCCCCTCCAGAAATATTGCAAGGCATGGACAAGAGAGTTGGAGAAGCCTCACCAGTTCGCTTGACACAGGCACTTAGTGATGCATCTACTTCTGCGGAAGAAGCTGGTGCCAACTCAAAAGATAATGGCAAATCTTGTCCTGGGTCCTCCATGGTCAGTGTCTCAAAATGTAAATGGCTGCAGGCAAGTGGTGTCTCATTGTGTATGTGTCAATTAATATTTTTTTTCATCTAGCCCTTTCTGTGGATAATATGCCTCCATGCATAATGATTTTTTCTTCAAATAAATTGCAGCTATTTTCTGAAGAAAAAGGAAACATTTTCCATGAAGCATTTGCAAAGCCAGAAATCACTACTTGCATGGTTTCAGAGGATAGTAAATCTCTTAATTTAGGAAGTGAAAATAATCAATTGAAGCAAACTTCATGTGGTTCTCTGTTAGATTTGGGTTTATCCCTGCCAACAGAATCCAATAAGGGCAATTATTCTTCTAAAAAATGCTCTATCACAGCATCGATGCGGAATTCTGTCAGTAAATTCAGAGACTGTATTCCAGATGCAGTGCCTCAGTCTTCATCTAACCAGGCAGCTTCATTGCTCAGACATAAGCTGATGCTTGATAGTATTGTAATTCGAGCATGTGCTTTAAATGCAAAGGGTGGTTTTCAAGAAAAGTTTAAGTCATGCACTACCTTTTGGTCAGAAGAAGAATTGGATTCTCTTTGGATAGGTGTGAGGAGGCATGGAAGGGACAACTGGTATGCCATGTTAAGAGATTCAAAACTCCAGTTTTCATCTTGGAGAACAGCAGGGGACCTAGCTGTGCAATGGGAGGAGGAACAAGCTACACTTCTGAATGGCACTCATGGTTTACATTTCAAGCCTTCAATGATGCATGACGTTTCTTTGGATAATAATGGTGGCTTCATGGGCCCTAAGATTGGAACCTGGAGGGAAAATGCAACTGAGGAAACTAAACTCTCGCTAGGAGATGTGTTTGCTCATAGAACTGGCAGTGTCTCAAAGAGGCGACGATTCAACTTCGTTGGTGTTGAAAGTAATGACATGGAACAGCTTCATAGACCTGCTACTTACCCAAGGAATGCATCTTATTTGGATTTTCAGGGTGAGATTTATGGCAAGGGATCCTATGATCATCTGGGGTGTATGACTGTGCCAAGGTGCAATCCCTTGCAAATTAATGGCCCTTTCACTGCTTTGTCCGCCAAAGGTAATTTGCCCCACTGGTTAAGGGAAGTGGTAAATACTCCTCCTCCAAGGCCATCGGAGGCAGCTGTACCTCCAGGTTTTCCATCTATTACTCATTCAGGTGAATCGCAGGTGATCAAACCGTACACAGATCCTAGTGCACTACACTTTAGTGGAGTGAGGAATAGGATAGATAGCGAGTTTGGTGGTGCAAGGGCAAATGAGCTACAGCCATCTGCGAGTGCTCATTACTCCAATGTCTCTTTGAGAATGAGAAATGGAAAGTATGAAGGGAGAAGTTCTCTAGATTTTGTCAATAAACCAGACAATACGATCATTATTGATAGCGATGCATCTTCTGAGGAGACGATATCTGATGATCGTAGTGTAAGGCCCTAGCTTTGAGGAGGTTTTGTAACTGAAGACACTTTTCTTTAGTTTCCTAAAATTTGTTGATCATCTGCTGTACATTTTTGTAGTTTAGCAATTTGTAAAAAATTCTAATAGGTTCCTTATCAGTTTTAGACCCACTGATGAATGTAATAGTGCAGCCTGATACTCTGGAAGCTAGCAATATCTGGAACATTCAGGAAGGGCCATTTTACTAGACTTGTCTGATTTGTGTATTACTCATGGCTTTGGCCACAAATTTTAGCATGAGAAATGTATAATGTGAATGTCATTTTGGGAAGAGGAACACAAACTGATATTACCTAGGGGAGAGTCTAGTAACCTGTTAGTCTATTAGCATATTTTGCCAGGCGATAGGAATAAATGGCTACCTCAGAAGGTAACAGTGCTAACTGATGGTCATATGACATTATGCTTCTCTTTTAAATATTTAACCGGGAATCTTTCTATGAATACAACTGCTATAGAAAAACGTGTTAAATAACATTTTCTGGACTTTTGATATGAGCTAGTAATCTTAGGTCTAGTTTTGCTTTTGCCGGTTGGTTTTGCCATTTTGTATTAGTATGAAAATAAGGTTGAAAAAAATCCAGATGTAGAATCCTGTAATGGAATTCTAATGTGATATATAGAGCAGACTCCATGTTCAACAAAATATCCTCACAAGGAGAGTGAAAAGGACAAAACAAACTGCCTATTCAGTGCTGACCTGGGTAAATTTCTGTAGTTCTATTGTCAAATTCATAGAAGTTATCCAATTGATATAACACGACATCACGGAATGACAACTCCTATGTTTTTGTTTGCTCGAGATACTTTACATAAGAATTCTCACCAGCTAACTTTGTCTGTTACCTACAAGCCTTTGGCTACAAGTTTGTAATCAAGAAATTGTTGTATTCCTCCCTTCCTTTCCCTCTGTTTTGAAGGATTTGCGGAGACAATGAGAATGGTTAAATATTGCCAGAATGGTAAGGTCCTCAAACTGGTGCACGCTGGAGGCTTCATTGAGATTCATCAGAATCCAATAACAGCTCATGAGGTGATGAAGAAGAACCCGAGACACTTCATTACGCGTCCAGATGTGTTCAGATTTCCATGGATTGTGGTCCGGCCTGAGTCTGTTCTGAATCCTGGTGGTGTCTTTTACATTGTTCCTATCCATACCATTCACCGTTTGCTGCAAAGAAACAGATACCAATATCAGGATTCTCTGTTCCTGCAACAAGCTTCAGTGGACCCTTCATTTGAGGTAACATACTTGCATCAACTTCTGAAGCAGTGTTCCGATGTATCAGAAACACGATCTAAGATAGATTTCAAGATTGAAGAACTGCCTGAAGATGCCATTTTCCCCAAGTGGAGCTTTGATCTATGCCACAGCCAAGAATCATTAGTCAAGTCTCGAGTTGAGCTTGAACATTTTGATGATTTTCCTAAGAAATCATACCCTGTTGATCATTGGCATACAGATTTTGATCACGAAAATAACCAAGAGTCTAAGCAGCAAGCCCCAGAAAAGCCAAGACCAGCATTTTCATTAGACATTCTTTCAAACGATGCTCACATTCAAGGTGCATTTCCAAAAGTTGAAGGTCGATTGGAGCCTAACTGTTTCCTGCAGGACAAGGCATTGAAATCTTGTTTGAAGAAAAATAACAATGCTAGATCGCGCGGTTTCAGGGTAAAATTTGCTCTTCCAGGAGACGATGATGAGAAGACAAAAGTAGAAGTCAAGTTTCCGCAAACGAAGTCTCCATAGTTTTGTAACTTGCATATCTCAGATCTTGCAATGAGCTAGAATATTACAATCAGTTAGAATTACTTAAAATACATGCGATCAAATATATGTCCACAGTTGATGTCATGGTTTCATGAATGAGATATATCACTATGTGAAATCCTCAGCTGGATTTGTTCTGTAACCATTAGCTGATAAGGTGGTGGTCTTAAAAGGTTCTTTTACAAATAATGTTCTCATTAAGCTCCGATGTGGTTTCTTTCTCTTCTCTTTTCATAGGAAATCATTTGAAATTGAAAGCAATATTTTCTTCCATCATATGACAGATATCAGAATTTAAGCTTCTATTTTGCAATGACCACGTTGGTCTGGAAATGTATATGAATATGGTCCTGTAAATGCGATGAGCATTAGATCTCAAACCAGAAATGGTGATGGAGCTCTCATGTTAAAAGGAAGAGAGTTTCTTCTCTGCTGTTATTTTGTTTCCAGGAACATCAGGTGATGTGTCGGGTCAAGAAACAGCTGGACCATTTTTATGTACTGCTGACAGAATATTTGGACATGTACAATTACCTGGCCTAGTGAAAAATAAATAAATCTCATGCAAATACCTGAACAAGAACTGTCTGCATAAGATGGTGAGAAAATACAGACAAGACACTTTAGTTACAAGAGCCTCATAACTGTTCAATGCCTTTAAAGTTCTGAATAAATTTGGCCAGTGACCCTTGTAAATATGCTTCGTATTCTTTGCTGAAGTTCGATTCAGGTTGGTCTGATTCTTCAACACACCTAGCTGTTCTGTATTGTTTGGACAGCGCCAATTTCTTGAATGCGCTATTCCTGCCATTATTGCTGTCCACACTTGTTCTGGATGGACTTAGGTTCATATCATGTATAGACTGCCTCAGCAGGGAAGAAGGGCTGTTATCAACTGGTGGAATCATTGGACTGTCTGTATCGAAAATGTTGTTCACATGTTGCTTCATATAACTCCTAGAATGTTTACTATTATTACATGCCATGTCTGTGGAAATGTCTCCCTCCAATATTTTCAACACCTGATAGTTACAAATGAAGAAGTGAGACACAAGAAACAGAAAATATCCTGTAATCTAAAGACTTATGGAGAACAAAGAACCTTGGACATTCTTGGTCTTTTTTCTGGGTTTGGTGAGATACATAATCTGGCAGCATACATCATACACTCTACTTCATTCTCCTCATAATTTCCCTTCAAGCGAGGGTCTATAATCTTATGAATCACTTTCCTCTCGAGCAACAAACAACCCTGTAATGCAGATTCATGTAAACAGTTAGAAATGCATTGCCTACTATTATAATGTTTATAACCCATATCTCAACTTCCAGATGCTAAATAAGCAATAAAATGCCTAGAAAAGTTTTAATGTAAAAACAACAGTATTAAGCAAATGTCAGGTATTAGAAATATTGTAACTGGTATTTGTAATTTCTTGGTAGTAACTAATTGTGTGTGCTTATACTGCCAGGAGCATAATCATCCATATGCGAGTATTTCATCACAGAAGAGCTACCCATTCTTGAACAGATTGTTGTCCTGTTATTCTCAAAAAGTTGGTTGCTTTAATGCCAGACAAGAGCTCCAACAGAACTACCCCAAATGCATATACATCAGCTTTCTCTGTAATAAGCCCAGTTTCTGTGTACTCAGGAGCTAAATACCTAGAAAAGCATGATCAAAAGTAGAATGTTACAGACCTGTGTGCAAAAGCAGCATGGTTAAGGAAAGATGATTACGCTGAAGCTGTAATAAGATTTTAGTACTGCTACACATTATGTCAGAAGAGCATCAGTAGGATGTAATATTAGGAATTGAGTATAAGTATGAAATTTTAGTACCCAAAAGCACCAATGACGCATGTTTCCTCAGCTGACTGGCCATCTGCTTGCCATCTTGCTAGACCAAAATCTCCCACCTGCATAAACTACATACTATTAGGATCACATAGTGGAAAAATTCCTTTGATATAAGACCTAAATTTTCTTCATAAAAGTTAGACGTCTTAGATTGTAGCTTTTCTGATATGGACTGACCATAGGGTCAAAGTCATGTGTAAGGAGGATATTGTTGGGTCTGAAGTCTCTATGGACTATGCATCCCACTCTACAATCTTCATGAAGATATCTCAGAGCTCTAGCAGCTCCTATTGCAACCTTCATTCTATTTCTCCAAGCCATAACCTCATTGGTCTCAGTTCCTGTGTAGTATCAAACGAAATGCTGCTTTTGTCATTTGAAAGAAATAAAATTCTAAGGGGCAATACTACATATGAATGCTTATCTTTATCCAAGCTTACCATACAAATGCTTATCTAAGGAGCCATTGCAAGCGAACTCGTATACGAGGAGCAACTCTATCTCAATGCAGTATCCCACCAACATCACCAAATTTCTGTGCTGTGCACAGCTCAATATTTCAACTTCTGAGCAAAATTCTGATGCTCCTTGTGCGTTTATTGTCTTATGCTTCTTCACCGCGACAACTTGCCCATCAGGCAATACTCCTTTGTATACCAGACCATATCCACCGTCTGCCAAGATTTTATCACTTGAGAATCCATCAGTTGCTACTTCTATCTCTCCGTAACTGAACTTCCTCAGGGCCTTCCCCAGAGTGGGTGCATTGTGTTTGCATATGGAGCAAAGAGGTGGAGGTGGTGGTGGACGTTTGATGGAAAGAGACATCGCCTTCCTGATGCTTGAGGTTCGTTGAAGAATTGGTGAAGAAGGGAATGCAGTATTTTCTTTTGGGATATCAGGATTCCGCAACAAGCGTGGCGAGTCAGTTGATCTTCTAGCTGGAATTGATACCATCTTTGTTGGTTTTATACTGGTAACTTTTTCCATATCTGTTTCACAATAGCCGCAACATTAGAATGGTTCTTGATGATTGAAAAAAATGAATAAACAACAAGATGGAAAATTTTTCACACCATATTTTGTCTTCAAAAGGCCATCATAGCTCTTCATTTTCACATCCAAGAGGCCTGCTGAGGATTTGCGGGGCGAATCACCAATGTTAAGACTTGACGACTTATTCGGTGGCTTAGATTTACCATAAGAAGGAGAGGGGCTAAATATTGTTTGCACTTCAACTTCTTGATGGAAATGATCAGAGTTTAAATGAAGAATTGGGTTGTCGCATTTGAAATTGAATATGGAAGAAGGGCTACTAGACTTGTCATACTGCTCCTTTGCTGGACTAGACCATGACATTGCAGGATCTGTATCGAAGATTGTACTTGCTGTGCCAAGACTACTACGAGGCTTTGCGCTATTGTAATTTCCAGTGCTAATAGGCAGCATTTTCTGATCATTTTGCTTTATGCTCTCACTAAGTCTCTTTCCAGCTAGAGGGTTAACTGCTCGAAGAAGTTTTGGAATAGCATGGTCCATGATTACAATACTGCAGGTCAGTTGTTTCAGGCAGGAATCACCTTCCTTTTTCAACCTTCTGTAATTTGAAGAAATTGTAAATCGTTTAGCTGGAAAACAGAAAATTAATTTGGATAGGTTTGATATCTAGCTGAACTGTGACCTGGTATCAGAAAGAAAATGGTGGAGACGAAGCAGCAATCCGATGTCTTGAAACCATTCATGAAGGTATAAAAACTATTTTCTCTTTTGATGTCAAAGTAAACAAATGTTATCCTCCAAATTCTTGATTTACATTAATCTTTAACATCTCTGGTGAAGTATTACTTTTTAATCTTTTCAATTTTTTGCTCATTTCAAGAATAGCAAAACAGGAATAAATTACAATGACATGCTAGTTTACAGAAACTCTACTAGTGATGTGAAAGGAGGAGGAAACTGCTTGGAAAATGACCTGTCTAAAATTACCCAGGTTGCCTCTAGCTCTCTGGCTTCAAAGGCCACTGATCCCGGCTGTGCGCTAGCCACAACTTTCACTTTAGCACGAACCTAAATATCACCACAGAACTATAATATGAAAAGATGATCCTGATCCTATATTACATGATTAAGCCAGAAAAACATGCTAATATCTTTGTACCTGCTTATTGTGGGCTAAACATAATTGCCGCATCATCTGCACACAAACATTATTTATTTGCTGTAACGAATCCTGTTGAACTGCCTTGTTGAAGCCATTAATATCAGATGGATTATTCTTCACCTTTTGCCTATACCCAAGACCCCATTTCCTGAGCAGGCCTAAAATGAGAAAGCAAAAGTTTATATCAGACTCTAAAATTCACCACCACCGCTAATATTTTCTTCAAAAAAAAAAATATTATAAACTTACAAGAAAGAAAGTCATTAGTCCTCTTTGCAGAAGTTGAAGGACGTTCATGACATGAAAGCACTGCAAGTATGATCACAGAATCCCCAGGTTTGGTTACATTGCGGACCGCCCATTCTAATGCATAATCAGTGAGTTCTTTCCTTGCATCAACTGCTATAACTATCACTTCACTATCCATTTCTTTCCTAGGAATGTAAAGCAAAAGAAAGGAAGCATCAGACACTTAAAGGCCAATGAGAGCAAACATTAACATTTCTTTCCTTGTAAGGTTCTTTCTTTTTCTTTATTTTCTGGGGAGCTAACGTGACAACAGAAAAAACAGGAGGGGCATTGAAGTGAGCGAGTGGTGAAAGAGCAACATTGGGCAGCATAGGATGAAACATTTGAAATGGTCTTTTTGGTATATTATTCATCCTATTCCTAATAGTGACATAATTTATGATAAGTTTCTTAGGCTCTTGACCTTTTCTTTAGAGCAAGTTTATATACATACATAAATATATACACATAAGATGTGGCGAGACCAATTTTCATAGTGAATTAGTCCTTTTCCCCAGTCGGCAGCTATTGATTAGTCAATGTCATCGCAAAAATATTATAATGGCAAGATGTTTAAGAAAATCCTTTGCATCCCAACAGCCTGGTTTTATGAATTCTAAAGAGTGAGAGAGGAGTAAATTTTCTACAAAACAGGTTCTTAAACTCTCTCTCTTATTTTCATCATCTGATATATATATATATATATATCATTATATTTTTTTTACTAAACTAAAACTTATATCTTTGTTTAAGACAATTATCAAAACTAAAACTATAGATTATTATTCAAGTTTAATTAAAGTAATTATTGAACTACCAAAAAACTATAGTCTCCTATTAGTTCATTGAGTAATTAAATAATTTTTAGATTTTCTTAAATTTTTATTATCATAGACTATATATTTTGAATTGTTAGTATATTTTAGTTATTAAGTACTTTTTTAAAATAAGAGAATAATTATTTAATACTGTTGAATAATATTTATTAATTATATTATACTATATTATTATATTATAATATTTTGTAATAATATTATTATATTATATTATAATCATATTAGTTATATTAAATTATATTATTTAATAATATTATATTTATTATGTATTATAATATTTTAATTATACTTCATAATTGTTCACTATAATAAATTTTATTGTATAAGACTTTTAGATTAATTAAATAAAACATGCAAGGGACATAATAGTAATTTTATTACTTTCTTTAAATTATTCTATGTATCAATCAAAAATATTAATTTTAAATTTTTTAAAAAATTTGAATCTAATTAAACATAAAAATCTTACATTCCTGTAATTAATTATCCAAAAATTTATTTTTGTAAAAAAGTAATTCCGAATAGAAATGTTAAATTTTGGCAACTAAATATCCTTGAATGGTTACAAGAATGGGAAGCATATGAACTGATAATCATATGAATTTATGACTTTTATAATTTATTTTGGGTTGGCATAAAATTCACTCTCCCTCTGTTAGTGGGTGCTAATAATTCTTCTTATTCATCTTGTCTAAGGCATGGAGATATACATGTCTGTGTGTTCATTATTTTATGTTTAGTTCAAAACTTATGTTTTAAATTTGTTCCATCTCTTCCTCTGAAAAAGGAATGGAACAAATCTGGCTTTACAGAAAAAGCACCACATTATCCAAAAAAAATATAATAATAATTCTACTTTCGTGGAATTTCGAACCTTTCTTTTGGTTTTAATACATGTAAGTAAGAGACTGTCCAAATGTTAATGCTGTGTCTGTTCCGAACTATGCAGTAGTCATGCTTCTGATTGCACTTACTTCTAAATATAGAAATCTCAACTTACAACCCACAAAGAAACCACCAAACCAGAAAAATTCACAACACCCACAAAGAAATGGACTTGCCAATTAGTGTATATAAAATATTTCCAGGGGCATACCATCCTACCGCAAAAGAATTTAACTGAAAGCAATTTGACAATGCTTTGTAATCTAATATTTCTACGTTTATATATGTGGTAGGGTAGTAATCGATTATTCTTTTCGATACACTAAAACATATATAATTATTAATGTTGGAATATTATTGATTATACAATTAGTATTCCAGGATTAGATGGATTTCCTTATTATTTTTTAGTTGTGCTTGTGTCTGATTCTAACCAGTGGACAAAGCAAAGCTACTTCATTCTACAGTAAGTCATTCACTCTTGTCCTTTCTGTTGTCATCTTCCTATCAATAATATCCATTTTAGTATTTTGATTGATCATATAAAATTTCTACATGAAAGTACAAGATAGATATCATGCGAAACAAAAAGAAAATATTATCTGCTACTTGATATGAACAGAGTTTTTGATATTTTAATGCATACTGAACAAATTAAGATCTCAAAAACTGTTTGAAATTAAACATACTCAAAATGCTAAGAGAATAATGATCTTAATGATAATCCATTGCTGTCTGTGGCCTTTCACCACCAAAACAAAAATTAAAAGGAAAAAAGATATTTTCTTTCGACTCCCCACCTAAGAATCATGCTGGGGACCCAATTTATAGGTGCACAATAATGTGATTGAGATCTTCTTGATGAATGAAAACTTCAGTATGTGATCTCCTGCTGTTTATGAAACGCTAACAATTAATCATCATTAGCAACACTGCTCCTTTCTATTATATGATCATGTGGAAATCAATGCTGACAATTATCATCATCAGAATCACTCCCTGATACTGCTGCCGCTGCTGTTGCGGCTTAATGAGGCATTATGATGCTGTGATTCCTTCCTGCTAATGTGACCTGAAGAAAGACTTCCATAATTCGATCCACTACCATTCTTGGTGCTTAAAGAAGCATCTGTCTGCTGTATTCTATTACTTGAAGAAACATTCTCATTCATTGATCTCATACTGTTCTTGTTCCATTTTCTGCTTTCTTTAGTATGATCTTCTCCTTCTTCTTCTTCTTCTTCTTCATCGTCATCATCTGACGCATTGCTGCTGCTGCTCTTGTCCTCATCATCTGAACTATCTACACCTTCATGGTTCTTCTGGTCGTGATTGCTTACTTCCTGTGAAGGTGGTGGGGTTGAAGGAGGTGGAGGAGAATGGATGTTTAAGTCCTTAACAATTGAAAGGAAACTTAAAGCTGTTACAACATCGCTCATCAAAGGACGGGCTGCTGATTCCTCCTGCAGACACATTGCTGCTATTGCAACTGCCTGATTTAAATCTTTTTCTGGGAATTGCTTGTTAAGCAGTGGATCTGCCATATCAGGAAACCTTTTCGGATCTCGAAATATGGGTTGTGCCTGTTTGATAACAAAAAATATCGCCACTACATTTACATTCTGGTCATAAAAACTAAAATGAAACGCGTTGATAGAATGTCTATGTATACTAGTTTTTGTTTAGTTTACCAGTATTAAAGTCATCTATAGGAATATGAGGTTGTGAGTTCCAACTCCAATTTTAGAAACTAGTTAACCAATAAAATACATATTACTTACCCAAGCAACAAGATTTTGCTCATCGATTGGTTTCGTGGTGTCGATAGCTCTTCTTCCAGTGATGAGCTCTAGCAAAATAACTCCAAAACTGAAAACATCTGATTTCAATGTGAGTTCACCTCCTCTTGCATATTCTGGAGCACTATAACCATACGTTCCCATCAACCTTGATGGTCCGTGCATCTTGTCACTAGAAGGGCCAAGCTTAACAAGTCCGAAATCTGATATCTTCGGGTTCAAATCTTCATCCAACAAAATGTTTGAAGGTTTCAAATCACCAAATACAACAGGAGGATTGGCCTTATCATGCAAGTACTCTAGACCTTTAGCAGCACCAAATGCTATCTTCATTCTGGAAAACCAATCTAATGCCTTGGATTCTGGAGACATATCTGCAATTAAATTATGTGTCATTCCATCCTCTAATCTATTTTTGTGCATAACCAAAAACTGCAATCTTACTAAACATAACATTACCAAGGAGATGATCTTGTAAAGAACCTCCTTTGATAAATTCATGCACCAAAAGTCTCTGATCCCCATCAGCACAGTATCCGACAATGTCAACAAGATTTGGATGGTGTAAAAGACTTAACATCAGAACCTCAACAAGGAATTCCTTGTTCCCTTGCAGTCCACTCCTGTCAAGTTGCTTTATAGCCACTACCTAAGCGAAAAATTGAGTTGCGATTGTCATCAAATAACTAAGTGGATTCTATCATCAATCAATTTAAAATAGAGGAAGCACCGGAAAGAATGGAAGCATTTGGAAAGCTGAAGGACTATAATATAACCTGCCCTGTCGCTGCCAATGTCCCTTTGAAAACTCTTCCAAATCCCCCTTCACCTAACAGACATTCCTGACGAAAGTTTCTTGTTGCTGTGGCTAGTTCGCGGAAGGTGAATGCTTGTGCTGCAATGTTTTCATTTTCACCTTTAGCTTCCCCTCTTTTTACTTCATCTCCAGGTTTTTGCTTCTTGATCTCTACCAAAAAAAAAATTGATGATAGTAGTTCTACTTCAACAACAAGTTTGGACAAGTTCCAAAACCCCCCATTATTAGCTAGTGCTCTCAACGGTCACTAGTAGATGATATTTGTCATAAGAAATAGCCAATCTTGAGGCTATTCCAGGTCCAATATCAGAGTTGTGATATACGTTGGACTGAGACAGACACTATGACAAGCGTGTCATATTAGAAAGGTGTCTGGCATAGCATGATTCAGATAAAATAAGTGTTAGTCGTGATCTAAAATTGTAAGTACCGGTGCTTTTACAAGTTGTAATTTCTTGTTCATTCTTGATATAAAAATTTCAGTGTTTTGTCGTGAATTTTTTTTTTTTTTTTTCTGATCCAGATTCAAGCACAGGAAATGAGTCAGGAAGAAAGAAGAGAAGAAATCAAATGCACAGGGAGGAAAAAATTTCTAAGTATCTGATATCTCTATAAGCTATTACCATACCAATTACAATATTTTTGCCATCCTAACTTAAAGTGACTAAAAACATGGCATCAAAATTATGTTTGATTTAAATTGGATTAATTGGCTTAGTTTAAAGATATCTATCAATCTATGTGAAAAATATTCTCCTCCATTATTAGGCCCCTAATCTGATAGTCGAGTGAACGTGCCGTATTGCGTTGCTTTTAAACAATGGTGAAAAACTTGCAAGGAACGTACGTACCAGGTGACTTTGTCTCTGTGACCTCCCCAGGACTAGGAGTTCCAGGCTCTCTCTCGATAAATGATTTCTTGCTTTTCTGTGATTGAAAGCAAGGAAAACAATTCATTTCTTGATTCTTGTTAAACAAATCACGACGCCCTTTTTGATCAAGAAACAATATGTATGCATATATTTATATGCACAAAAGTATAGGCCTTAAAGAGGTGATAAAATGTGACATTTTGCCTTGTAACCATGTAAATAATGTAACGTACTATAATTGAAAGGAGGAAATAATAATACAGGCAAAGGTTGAGAAAAGGGTTACATAGAGAAGGGTCCTTCAATTTTCTATTGAAGGACCCTTTGGAGGAAAAGGTTGAAGCAAAGAAGAAAAAAATTGTTGAAAGAAGCCTTGATTTTTTTGGGGGATGAAGAAAATGAGAGACTTTTCCTTCGACCTCTCGGAGAAAAAGAAGGAGAATTGGTTGGACATTTTGAGATTTGTCTTCCACCAAAATTTGTGGAGGTTTGAAGGCAGTGTTGGATATTCATTTCCATTTTAGGCTATTGATACAAGGTGTCCAACCGTTCAATATAAGGATGGAATTTTGCTATGCTATTCCTAACTTGGGCATTATTACCAATGACTCCAATTAAATGCCTACTCACTATCTTCTTTTTTTTTTTTTCGAAATCTTTTTTGAAAAAAATGCCAATTTCATTCATAAAATTAAATAATATACATTTTGATGATCTACATGTATCATGATAAAAATAATATACAAAGAAATATGAAAAATATAAAAAAAAATAAAACATATTCATAATATTCTTCAATCGTAACAATGAAGTACTTGAAATTATAATTTAATAAAAAATACATTTGTTGATCTAAGTTAGGAGTCTAATTTGGTCAATCTTTATTTTAGTCTTGACAATTAAATTAAAAGGTACTAACGTTTCAAATTGAGTGTATCTTTGCAAAAATATAAATTAGAAAAAGGTTGAAATTCAATAAGCCAAAAAAATTTTTAAGTCATAAAAAGGACTTGAAAATTGCCCCTAAGAAAAGGATATCGCAATCAGGACAAAATATCGGGGCTAGGAATTTTATTTTATTTTAATCTAACTGATTATATGATAATATTTTATTTTAATGATGATTGAAATTTTATTAAAAATTAGATTTAAATTTCAAAAAAATGAGTAGTTATATTTTAAATTTAAATGTAATATTTATTTTTATTTAAAAAAAATGAGATTATTCAAATATGCTCATTTATCAAACTACTAATTTTTTTGAACGTTATCAAACTATTAATTTAATAGCATAAAAATGAGTAAAAATCACTCACTCATTTAATTTAACTTTAAAAAGGATTATTTTATGTTTATAACTTTGATTTCTATAAACACACAGAAAGTAATTAGTTATAAAACCTAAGTGTGGTGCAATTTTTTTTTTATTATTATTATTTCAAATATAACCCTAAAATATATAGTTTTAGAAAAAAAAATATTTACCGTTTATTTTATATATATTATTTAAATAAACATATTTTATATGAAAATAAATACACATATTTTAGCTGCAATCTAATTTTTGAACTTTTTGAATCCATTTATAAGCATCAATGGCTCAATACCTAATTGAAAGTCAAAGGAGAAAGTAATTGTATAAATATCTTATTTAATTCCGATTGAATTTTTACATGAATCATTCTTTAAAAAAAAAAAAAAAGGAAGGAAATCATGTTGATCAGTAATGAATCAAATAAATATATATAACATAATATTAGTTTTAAGTTTAATTACTAATTATAAAAGGTAAAGGCAGGTGTTATGATGGCTGATACCCAAAAATTTTAATAAAAAATTTTATTTTAAACAAAATAAAGAAATGCAAAAAAGAGAGAACCCAATTACGTAAGTAAAGGGAATGAATGCATGAAACATAACATGCATAGCAATTTGAAGCCACATCAGAAAGTACATCTCAAAGCTCATTTGCAAGAAAAGATTGCATCTTCTTCTTCACTTTCCGACGTGTTCTCAACTTCAACATTCTCTTCTCTTTCTTTAGTGCTATTCAAAATTTTGTTTAAAGAGATTTTGACTCCCTAAAATTTTCATTTGCTCTCTTACATTGCAAATTTTTGTGATACAGAGTCCAATCAAAGTAACATATAAAAA